>BLKR01016087.1:0-37374 GCA_011170035.1 Teleogryllus occipitalis
AAGAATTAACATTTAAAAATATATTGCGAAGTAAAATACAAAAGCAAAATCTATAAAAAAACAAAAACAACCTTCACAAAATAATGTTGACGTTTCGCATTTTTCAAGACACTAAAGAAGAAAAATGTTACGACACGTTTCAACTTCTAATTTCAAATCAATGGCTGGAAAGAAACCGCGCCGAACACGCAACCCCACCCTCCAGGTGGTTTTGGTTAAGGAGAACTTGCGGATATGGGCGCGGTGTGAAGAAGCTCTAGGTGGAGAAAAGACAATGACGAGTCGCAGCGACGAAAAGCGTCGAGCCAGAGGAACGGAAGGGGAGGGGGAGATATGACAGAAGAAACGCAAGGCGAGTATAAGAGGGCGGGGGGGGAGTGCGTGTGGGCGGGCAGACGTCTCGACAGGCCCACCGCCCACCCGCCGCCAGTCTCCGCGCGGCCACCATTTTTTACTGCGAAAATTGAAGTAGCCCACGCGAGTATGACAGATTGGTCGGTATAGAGTGGCGGCCGAATTTAATGGCGCGGCCGTCAATGGCGCCTGATGACTGGGCGGCTGACGTGTGATTACCGGCGTTGTTATTCAGTCTCGGCCCTGGCCCGGCCCCCGCCCCGACCTCGCCTCGCCCCTCCCCGCCCCGCCTCGTCTCGTCTCGCCCCGCCCGCCCAACCAGCTTCCACGCATGATCATAATTTTGATATATTGTGCGAGTTGAGTATATGGTATAGTAATTGATACTTCTCCCCAACAGCGTGGCTCATTGCCTTCGCTGCCTCCCCCTCCGGCGGCTGCTCCGCCCCCGCGCGCTCGCTCGCTCTCTCTCTCTCTCCCCCGTCACCCCCGCCGCGCCGCCCCCGCAACAGCGCAGGGATGCTCAATGCGGCTCATCTCCGCGGCGGGCGCGGCGCGGAGCAGCACTGGGCCTCCGCGGTAGAGCTGACGGCGGGGCGCGGCGCTAGGAGAAAAGAATGATTCACGCAGACGCTGCGAACTGAGATCTGGAATAAATTTCCAAACATTCTTCTGAACTGAATGTGCCGCTAATAAATTATACACTTATTTATTTTTTACAAACGCGCAGTATGTAATGCATAAGTATTTTCGTTCTTGCATATCACTTCTTGTCCAGATTCTTCCTCTTCTTCTTCTTCTCATCATCATTATCGTTATTATTATTATTATTATTATTATTATTATTATTATTATTATTATTATAGTGTTGCTCTAATTCACGACTAAAAATGTTATGAATCGGTTGAATATAAAATCTACTCCAGGTTGCAATCAGCTTCCTCAGGAGCAGATCTAGGGATTGTCAATGCCACTACAATACTTTGCGCAAAATAGAAGGCTGTTCCAAATAAAGCACTCTTTTGAATGACCTGGGAGCTTAGCCAAGTCCTTACACTAATTTTGCGGAACAGATCCCAGAGCTCCGATAACCATCGGGACAACCTGTGCTTTTACGTCCCACATTCGGCAGATCCCGATTTTTAAACTCTTTTATTTAAGACGTTTGCCTCCTTGGTTACGACGTTGTGATCGCACGGCACAGCCTATCCTACAAGTAGACACATTTTTTGTCCAAACCTAGGATAACAATATCCGGTTTGTTTCGAGCTATCGTGCGATCAGTTTGAATTTGTTGGTCGTACAATATTAAACAAAGTTCAAAAACGACACCGGTTTGGTGAGTGTTCGTACCACTTGGAGCATGTGTTTGGAATTTCGAGGGCGGTACAAATCTGCCAGAGGAGGTAACTACACACCCTAACGTGTCTTTTCAAGTACTCGGTCTTTGCTAGAATATGACAACCTGAGATAATATGATCAATGGTTTCTACTTGTTCCTCACAGATGCGGCATCTTGGGAGATTTTGAGAACCGCTTTATCATAGTGTCGTGTTCTCAAAGCCTGATCTTGGGCAGCTATTGCAGCTGTTTCCGATTCTGGCTTCATTCTTCCCCTTTTAAGCCACATAAATTGTTGATCTTTATTGATCCACACCTTGCTCATTCTTTTTAGATATTGTCCATGGAGTGGTTTGTCACTCCACGATTTCTTTAATATTTTTGTCTCACATTTCAAGTTAATTATCATTGGAAGTCTTGTTTCTGTGTTATTGTGCGTGTCATGCCTAGTTTTCTTCGAAACGCTTCTTGCTACACTTGTAATGCCTCTGTTTCCCATTTTTCGGTCATATTTAATGGCCAGCCTCATCAGTGGGTCATTTTGATGACCAACTATTAGTGAGTCGTTTGAATTAATATTAGTATTCTTTCCTTTTCTCGTTCTTTCCTATTTGTTTTTTCTTTCTTTTCTTTTATTCATCATTTTATCAGTGGCGGTTTTTCAATGGAAGAAAGGGAGGAGTGTCCTCACACATTTTCTTCTTTTGAATGTAATAACCAAATATAATTTCTTTGGTGTAAGAGGGGAAAATGCTCAGAGTTTTCGAAAATTTCTTTTTTTTTTAACTACGCGCGCTTTTTAGACGATGCGAAAACTCGAAAGAGCTTAGAGAAGGAATTCTCAGCGTTTCCTCCTCTCGTGTAGTGTTGGCTCACATGACCCAGCGCTGCGGCAGCAAGAAGAGGAAACGTTTTATAAATGCAGCCACACGGAATGAGAGAAAGAAGAATGCGACCTTTTGTCGGCAATTGGAATTAAATGAACCTCGGCGCCGGCGCCTGCTGGGCGCCCACAAGCGCATGAATCAAGGACGAGGACATATCACTTAAGTGTCATCTCACCAGCACCGTGTGCTGGCGAAAACCCGGGTGATAGGGCAAATCAAAAACATCTCTCTCTCCCTTTTCCAATCGCAAGGCGACGAACAGAGCAATAACTAAACTAAGCATTTCAACAATCAACCAGTTAAGAGAACTTCACTATAGAAAGTGAATTTTTCTTGAGCTCCCTTCACATAATTCCTCTAAGAAAAGTCAGCTGTGTTGTATTGTTCTGTGTTTCTTCCCTAGAATTGTTAGTTTTATTTAAGTGACATTAAAAATTTAGGTCTTGGAATGAAAAATCACGGAGACATCTTGATTGTTCGCTAAACTTAACACTTGTAAAAACGAATATCGCTTTGATCTATAGCGCGTCCGAGGTTAAGAATGAAGTTAAGGCCTTACGGGCTTTTGCGATAATTGAACATCTCCCCCGTTTTTGAGATTTCAAAAATGTTTTAAATCCTCATTAACTTGATTTCTCGTAACAACAATTACATTAGTAAAATAATACATCGAATACAATATATATTTACCACAAATCGTGGTGAATATCTTTAGAATTTCTTAATTTTTGTAGGAAGGGATACGTTCGGCTGTTGGATCACAGCTGCGGTGCCACGTGTCGAATCATACAGTACTCAGAAAGTTCGCGTTCAGGTTGTTTGCCTGTTTTTAATTGTGTTTTGTTTTTTACGTCAAAGTTAAATGTAACAATTTAATGTAGACAATTTCAAACGTAGACAACATTAAATGTAGACAATTTCTTGCGCTAAATAAAAATATCCAACAAAATACATTCAAAATTGAGGATTGCTAGTTTACAAAAATTTTCAAAGTTCAGATCTTCCCTGCAGAACGTTTGTTCACGATTCACATTTTACTTTCTCGTATACGTGCGTATATACGGAATAATATTCTTGGTTCAGAGAAAGTTACGAAATGCTGCGCCAAAATGTGCCGTTTTTCAGTAGAAAAACTCGTCGTGTGGTTCTCCTATAGTGTAGAGTATTTTTCTTGCTCCTATACGTAATAAATTATTTTCTCTAATATGTACTGTAGTCAGAATCCACGTTCTGTTGTTTCTTAACACCGACGAAGAAGTGTTTTTTTTTAAGCATCCATTTGTGTGTGGGGGGGGGTGTCTTTTAGGATATCCTTACTCATACAGTTATTTTGAAAATATATTATATATATAAAATATATATATATATATATATATATATATATATATATATATATATATATATATATACGTATGGTCCTACGTATGGTGGTTCTTGTATTTACGTTAGAAATAATATTGATTCTATCCCCTTGGCAGAATTAAATGTGTATTCCATTGAAAATATTTTCGAAATTTCTGTTGTACATCTTACTTCACTAAAAGTGATAATACTTTGCATTTACAGACCTCCAACAAAGAGAACTGCAGATTATATTTTGTTCTTAGAAAACCTGGAGATAACACTTAACAAAGTCAGCAATCGCTCTTTTGAATCCATTGTTGTATGCGGAGATTTTAACATTGATTTTCTGGTCGAATCTTGCGAGAAAGAAAAGTTTCTCAATTTCATTAATTCCTTCAATTTAGACATTACAATTAATGTACCTACACGAATCACAAAATTCGATGAAGGCAATTGATCAAATTATAATTAACAAAACTACTACTCGATATGAAGTTGAAACAAAAGATTTAGGATACAGTGACCACGATGCACAAATTCTTACCATTATAAGAAATGCGATCACTGACACAATAAATAATACACGTATGACTAGATTGTTTACTAAAAGTAAAATTAAATTATTCATAGACTACTTGATGCAGGAGTCATGGGAAGCGGTTTATAATACTGTTGATACAAACGAGAAATATAATTCTTTTTTTTCAACTCTTTCAATTCATTTTAACACTTGCTTTCCTCTTCAAAAACGAAAATTAAATATTTCACGGAAAAGCAATTCTTGGATAACACAAGGGATTAGGACATCTTGTAAAAACAAGCGAATTCTTTCTTTCATTTCTAAACGTCATGACGTATCTCAAGATTTCCTTATCTACTTTAAAAAATACAAAACATTGTTACGAAAAGTCATAAGGCAGGCAAAAATCATGAAAAACGATCAGGATATTTTGAACTCAAATAATAAAACAAAATCAATGTGGAATATAATAAAAAATACTACCAAATCAACTAGAAAACCCGTAGAGAATGTTGTTTTAAAATATAACGATATAAATGTCAACGATCCGGCAACAGTGGCTAGTCTCTTTAACCAATACTTTTCGAGAATTGCTGCCGATCTCACTAAGGGTCTTCAGGCACAAAATTCAAAAACAGACAGTGCACCCAAAATTTTAGACACAATGTTCGTTTCCGAAACTTCTTCCTATGAAATTCTCAAAATAATCGGTAAACTAAAAAATAAATATTCGTCCGGTTTAGATGAATTCCCAGATTCTTTGTTAAAGACTTGTGCGTATGCCATTATACACCCGTTAACTCACATATTTAATGCATCTTTATGCACTGGAACGTTTCCAGATATTTTCAAAACAGCTAAAATTAAGCCGCTCTTCAAAAAAGGCAACAAAAATGAAATTCAAAATTATCGGCCCATCTCTCTTCTATCAGTTTTTTCAAAAATATTAGAGAGACTTTTTTACGTACGAATGGAAACCTTTCTCACTAAACACGACGCGCTTTCAGATTGCCAACATGGATTTAGAAAATCAAAATCAACGGAAACAGCTATATTTTCTTTTCTTAAAGATGTCGCCTCATCATTAGATCAAAACGAGGCACCTATTGGATTATTTTTAGATCTCTCAAAAGCTTTTGACATCATTGATCATGACATTTTACTTTCAAAATTACCTTCATATGGAATCCGTGGTATTGCTCTAGATTGGTTATGTTCGTACCTTAAACAACGATCTCAGAAAGTTGAAATACCTTACTGGAATAATGGAACATTACGTACGCACCTTTCCGACTCTTTGCCCGTTGCATGTGGAGTTCCTCAAGGATCGATTTTAGGCCCTATTCTGTTCCTACTTTACGTAAACGATATGCCCTCGACGATTCGAAACGGAAGAACGGTTCTCTTTGCGGATGATACGAACATCCTTTGCAATAAAGAAACCGTAAATAGTACAATATCAGATGTTTCAAATTGGTTCCGAAATAACAAATTAATAGTAAACGAAAAGAAAACGGTTTTAATGCAGTTTTCCATTTCAAATAAACAATTCTGTGCTCCATTGAAAATGAACAATGTACCATTGACTCATGTTAATGCAACAAAATTTTTAGGTCTCTCAATTCAGTCAAACCTTAAATGGAACGTCCATTTAAATGAATTGAACACAAAATTAAGTTCATTATGCTACGCGTTCAGAATTCTTGCAAATTCAGTCAGCCTTCATACTGCTCGTTGTGTATACTTCGCGAATGTTCATTCCCGCCTGAGATATGGCATAATATTCTGGGGAAATACATCTTATAGCTCCCAGACTTTTAGATTACAAAAACGAATTGTACGAATAATAACCAAATCCCACCCACGTGATTCTTGTAAGCCTATCTTCATTAATCTAGGAATTCTACCATTACCGTGTCTTTTATTTACGAATCAGTGGTTTTTGTAAAAAATGACTTGCTTAAGGGCGGGAATATATTTTCAGAAAATGCCGAAGTCTATTACTATAACACTCGACGTAGAAATCATATTCATCAGGTGACAGTATCAACAGCTCATTACAAAAAATTCACATACAATACATGTACATTATTTTACAACACTTTGCCAGATGACATTAAACGATTAAATTCAATAGAAAAGTTTAAATCCCAAGTGAAATCGTTTCTGCTGCATAACTGTTTCTATACAATTAGAGACTATACTGAGCATCACAAGAAAAGTAACATTAATTTTAACAATGATACATAATGCATTATTTACCATTTGGACTGTATAAATGAGTATAAACAACCTGTAACAACTATTGTACTACAGCTTCGGGTCAATGACCCACATCTCGATCAGGTTTTTCGTCCAGTTTCCCTGATCCATTGAGCAAATGCTGAGATGGCCCCTTGTTTTGCTTCTGGACATAAATGTAACTTCATTTTCTGTGCACGTCTTCTAGAATTCAGTGGGAAATACAATTATTCAAATTATCGTTTCCACGTTGTCGCGGCAGGAAGTAGTATAAGAGCCAAAATTTATTGCTTATTTATCCTTGAAAATAGATTTTATTACATGGGAGTTTTTTTGTTTTTTCTCCCTTTCAAAATTCAAAATTTATTGCTTATTTATCCTTGAAAATCGATTTTATTACATGGGAGTTTTTTTGTTTTTTTTTTCCTTTCAAAATTCAAAATTTATTGCTTATTTATCTTTGAAAATCGATATTTTATTACATGGGAGTTTTTTGTTGTTTTTTTTCCCTTTCAAAATTCAAAATTCAAAACTTAAGTAGTATATGATTTAGTGTAGGGATCACAGAATTTTGAAAATGTGCACACAATTCACTTTTCCCCATAGCCCGTCATACGCAGTTTTTAACTGTTTTTTTGACGTAAATAAATAAATAAATAAACTGATGTTCCTAAGCACGTTCTTTGTCTCCTTGTATACTTAATCCACCTGAACACATAAATGATTAAGTCTGTACATCAATGTTTCATTATCATTTGTTTGCAATTAAGTTTCTGTCAATTTATTCTATTGTATTGTGAATTATGTTATAGTTTACACATTTTACTTTTCTAAATAAATATTTTAATGTTAAATTCTAATATTTTATTTCTAGGTACATACTGTTTTAGA
This sequence comes from Teleogryllus occipitalis, assembly GCA_011170035.1. Lineage (NCBI taxonomy): Eukaryota > Metazoa > Arthropoda > Insecta > Orthoptera > Gryllidae > Teleogryllus > Teleogryllus occipitalis. The sequence continues at coordinate 7,579 of BLKR01016087.1, forward strand.
AAATTCATTATATATAATGTTTATCACATTATATTATGTACATGTATATAATATAATGAACTGTATATGTAATGAACCTACAATATATATAACTTCTTTTATTCAACAACAATACAGGCATTATTGATTATGTATATCTACTACAATAACAACCAGACTGCAAAATTTAAAGGCTTTTGAGGCTTTTTGTGTAATTTATTGTGAAATTTAATTATCACTTTTTATGCAATTATTTCCATTTGACGGTGTCTGGTTGAGTAGGTAAATATACAGATATGTTGTTGGATCAAAAATAATGAATATTCTATTTATGCAAGTACTACGTATAACCTATTCCTATACCCGTCAACGATCAGTAACTTGTAACACCAATAAGGAATGCTTAAATAAGGCAACACGGATGACTGACTCCTTCAACCAGCATACTTCTGTACGCCGACTCGGAAGACCGGTACCTTCTATCAGGCCTCATTCACAATGCAAACTTAAACGTAACGTAAGCAGTAAACTTATGCAGTAAACTTTTCACGTAGAAACGATCATTCACAATGGCAAACGTAAGCTGGAACGTAGGTTTTGCCTGAACCAATCAGAATTCAACATATTGATCGATTCGTTTCTAGCAGTTTTTTCGACTCTCCTATCGATTTCGCCTTTTGCATTTGCATTTTTGCATTTGCATTTGAATGAAGGTCACAATTTTGTTTGCCAATTCGAACCAACACTTCGCAACTCGTACCAAAACTCCACAAACTTCTCTGCTCTACCTTTCGACTATACACACCAATACACACGTATAAACAAGAATCGATCTGGAGTCGACCTTCCTTCTCGCGGATTTCGTTGTGCATTTGTTTTTTTCATGCTGTTCTCTGATTGGTCTTCGGTAGAATTTCGACGTAAACTTAAACGTAGAAGCTTGGAGCTTGCGAGCTCTTAAGTTTACGTCTTACGTCTACGTTTACGTCGAGGCATTGTGAATGATCTCGCTTTATAACCCATTTCTAGGTTTTGCGGCTACGTTACGGTTACGTTTAAGTTTGCATTGTGAATGAGGCCTCAGTTTCGTCCGGATACGTCATGACGGTAGACTGGTTCCTCCAACCTGTGTTGCTCACTTACGCCAAGTAGATAGCCAACTCTTCCGACAAGGTTGCTTGGACTCTGCAGCTCCTATCCGTTCACTTCTGACAAGGCGAATTCAGAGGGGTGCAACAAGGGCCTCTTCACGATGCAACTTTTCGTTCCAACAATCTCCGTCACGAAATAGGAACAGTGAACCTGGTTGGGACTATATTATCATGCGGTCCCTTGTTACAGTATAATGGATCAGGTATATTGCAACTGTTCTTTTTTCTCCGTGTGTACCGCATTGCTTGTCGCAGAGCGTGTCCAACATCATAAATAATTTGAAACAGGGCACACTACTTTGTTGTCTTTCCATTGGACAGCCAAAATTTCTTCGTTACACTTGAAATAATAAATACCTCTCTCTAGTTTTTCTGCACTTTTCAATTCTTCCAAAGTACATTTATTTAAATGCGCTTCTCTCACATTTTCGCCAATAAGCGCCCCGTCACCACCATCGGGAGGCAATAACGAAATCGACCTCGTCATCTGTAATTTCGTCCACTACATCAGGAATTTCCTCAATTCTTAAATATTTCTAATCTGATATATTCTTAAAATAATGAAATCAGAAGGCTTATTAGCAATAAGAAATTACAAGAAAACCAAAAAAAGTAATAATAAAAAGAAAAAACTCGTTGGTCAAAATACCGTATCTTCCCAATGTTCCCAATAGGGAATATCGTAAAATAAACTTTCACACATTCTGCATAAACGGAAGCTACGATTGTTTATAATCATGAAATTATTGTTCAATATTTCCTTTACGTACCTACATGTACAGATTTCCGTTGAAAACAACTTCTGAACAAAAAATAAGTTATTACCTTGGAACGACTTCTTGAAAACTATGGATATGCTTAAGGCTAAATGCACCGAAAAATACTTATAGGAAAAATCAATAGATCGCAGCACTATCACACGGAATTTACTAGATCGATAACGTCTGAACAAATTGTCCGATTTTCGATCTGTAAACGGCTTTGGACTCCTTTTTAAAATAGAATTCACGCTACGATGCCGTTTTTTCAAAAAATATTTCCAAAACAAAATTTAAAATGATTTCTCATAGTTCCGGGAAGAAATTAAAAAATGTGGGCTTATAGCGCGATGACGACGTGCTTCCTGGATCCAACGCCGTGTCAACCATGCAAATCGGATGAATAGGAGCGGCGTAAAGTGAAATTTCGGAAAAAGTACCTGACCCCCCCCCCAGTTGTGTCACCCGACCCTTTTGAGAGTCGAACGGCCGAACGGCCAAACCCGGCGCGGCGGCAGCCAAACCCGGCGGTGGCCTGCGACACGGGAGGAGGCCGTGCTCACAGGCAGGCAAGCCGGGCAGTCAGTGTATGGTTTCGTCCCTTTCAATCTCAATATATTTTTCTTCACTTATCAAACTAGTGATGCTGTAACACAACCAAACGGTCTCATATCATCTGTAATAGTCGAATAAAACTATATATCTTGTTCACATATTTCCGTCTTCATACCATCAAAAAGTTATTTGAGGCACTACTCAAAATATCAATTCCGATTTGGAAACTGATTTCAAAAAGAAAATTGAACTAATTGTGTAGATATCACCAATATTCCATGTCTTAACATCTTAGTTTACATACATTTTACTTCTAAGATCTTCCGTTATCATTCCACTACCAGAAAGAATGAGCCGAAATTACGCACGAGCTCTTTTATCCTGCGACTCGATTTTTGATCTCAAAACGGCGTTTGTCTCCTTGATAGACTTCACCTGATGAATCTGTTTTCCTGAGTAAAATTTTAAAATTACTTTCGTACTTTCGGACAAAATTGAAGAAGTGGTAAAATAGCGCGCAGGCGAGATGCATCCTGAATCCAACACTGTAACAAACATTAAAATCTAATATTAAGAATCGTGACATGTCCCAGCTTACTTAGTAAGTTATATTGATATAAAATGATTCTGTTATATTTGTATAAACTTGAAGATTGGAATAAGTAATTCCCGGCGCGTCATTTTGATACAAACTACGTAAATGATAATGTAAAAGGATGTAGTGTAAATCATTGTATTGTTACATATATATATATATATATATATATATATATATATATATATATATATATATATATATATATAAGTATATGTATTTTTAATGCATTAAATTGTCATGAAAGCAATATAACTTTAACCCTTAGACAGGAACACCACACTAGAAGAGGAATATCCGTCTATGAGGGGGATAAATTATGTTTTGTTATACAGGTCGGCAACTTTTACATTTCTACATTAAGATACCATTTTTCTAAACATCGTACACGCTTATCAATAACATTTAATCGGGTAGCAATTCAATTTATAAGATTTATATACTACTAGTAAAACGTAGCATACCAGTCACTGATAAACCTCATATTAGGGAATCAGAATGCAAACGTATTAAATCGGCGATCCTCATCTAGGTGTCGAGAATAGGGATGCAACATTGATGTTGATATTTTCAAAACAGATTTTGTATAGACACATGAACATATTTCGTAAAAAAATGAAACATTTATGAAACCTGATGTTTATTATCGATGTGCTTGATGAGTTGTTGTGAATGAAAAGAACCGATAATCACAATTTTATAAAAAAGTTAAAATATGAAATAATATTGCATTATACCACTGTCAATACATGTGTTCGAATAAAGCTTCATTCTATCAACTTGACACGACTAACGCACCGGGTTTACGAAAAATTGCATTTCTGGTATTATTTTGAAGAGCGACAAAATTTGTTTTTTGTAAAGTCTGGAGCGACAAAAAAGCGACAAATTCCTATGGTGTTATTTTTTATTTATGTCTGTAATTTGTTGGTTTTCTTGCGTTTCCGATGCTAACTTGACACGACTTCCGGCACGTGTTTGCGAAAAAATTGCATTTCTGGTAATATTTGAAGAGCGACAAAATTTGTTTTTTGTTAAGTCTGGAGCGACAAAAAAGCGACAAATTCCTATGGTGTTATTTTTTATTTATGTCTGTAATTAGTTGGTTTTCTTGCGTTTGCGATGCTAAGTTGATATCAAGTTAGCCGAATCTTAATACCAGGGTCAAATGAAGAGCGACAAAATTTTTTTTTGCGTAACAAATTAGCGACAAAAAAGCGACAAATTTTGAGCCTAGTTTCAATAATTTTTGAAAACTGCGATTCTAACTTTATGGAGGTACCGGGCGGGCGTTCTTTCAGCGCCCACCGCGAAGGGCTAGGCTAAAGTGGCCGTGGGGGAGGGGTTCCGGAATTTCCAAATCCGATATGGCACTGGGACAGTGGTTCTCGAATATCGTTGCGAATGCTCACTCCAAGTTCACTGCGGGAAGGGGGGAAGGGGGGATCAGGTATATTTTCCGAAATTTCACTTTACGCCGCTCCTATTCATCCGATTTGCATGATTGATACGGCGTTGAATTCAGGAAGCACGTCGTCATCGCACAAGCCCACATTTTTTAATTTCTTCCCGAAACTATGAGAAATCATTTTAAAAAATTTTTGGAAATATTTTTGAAAAAACGGCATCGTAGCGTGAATTCTATTTTAAAAAGGAGTCCAATGCCGTTTGCAGATCGAAAATCGGACAATTTGTTCAGACGTTATCGGTCTAGTAAATTTTGCTTATTTTGGTGCTGCCACGTGGTGGTGGCAAATTGAACTAGTGTCGGTACATTTAGCCTTAAGGGCGGGAATATATTTTCAGAAAACGCCGATGTCTATAACTATGACACTCAACGTTGTAATCATATTCATCAGGTGACTGTATCAACCGCTAATTACAAAAAAAAATCACATACAATACATGTACATTATTTTACAACACTTTGCCAGATGACATTAAACGATTGAATTCAATAGAAAAGTTTAAATCCCAAGTGAAATCGTTTCTGCTGCATAACAGTTCTATACAATTAGACTATACTGAACAACAAAAAGAAAGTAACATTAATGTTACTAGTGGTATTTAATGTATTATTTAACCATTTGGACTGTATAATTTTAAACAACCTCTAACAAGTATTGTACCGCAGCCTCTAGGTCAAAGAACCCCATCTCGATCAGTTTAGCCCAGTTTCCCTGATCCTTTGAGCAAATGCTGAGATGACCCCTTGTTTTGCTTCCGGGCATAAATGTGACTTCATTATCCGTCTTCTAAAATTCAGTGAGAAATATATTCAAATTATCGTTTTCCATGTTGTCCATGACAGGGAGTATTATTCCTTGACGAAGGACATGAGGAGGGATAAGAGCCCAAATTAATTGCTGATTTACCCTTGAAAATAGATTTTATTACATCGGAGCGAATACTTTTGTTAACAATCCAGGCAAAAAAACGTTCATTTTCTTTCTGTGTTCAAAATTCTAGTAGTATATGGCTTAGGGTAGGGATCACAGAATTTTGAAAACGTGCACAGAATTCACTTCTTCCCTTAGCACGTTACACACAGTTTTTAACTGTTTTGGACGTAAAACAATGAATAAATAAATAAACGAACGAACCAACCAACCAACCACCCAGCTGGCCGGCCGACCGACCGACCGACCGAACAAATAAACAATAAATAAATAAATAAATAAATAAATAAATAAATAAATAAATAAATAAATAAATAAATAAATAAATAAGTAGAAACAAATATAAATAAATAAATATAAATAAATAAGTAGAAATAAATAAATAAATAAATAAATAAATAAATAAATAAAATGAAACAAATAAATAAATAAATAAATAAATAAATAAATAAATAAATAAATAAATAAATAAATAAATAAATAAATAAATAAATAAATAAATAAATAAATAAATAAATAAATAAATAAATAAATAAATAAATAAATAAATAAATAAATAAATAAATAAATAAATAAATAAATAAATAAATAAATAAATAAATAAATAAATAAATAAATAAATAAATAAATAAATAAATAAATAAATAAATAAATAAATAAATAACGGAACGACAGCCGAAAATGGGACTAGTATCATATTTCTTTACCGTCCCTTATTACATATGAGGAAAAAATTTACAGAAAAAATTCGAAGGTCAACGCTAGCACCTAAACCTTTCAGCTTATTTTCTCCAAAATTGATATTCCCCGATCGATCTGAATGAATTCGAGGCTTTGGGAGTTTCAAACGGATATCTTGGTTTTTCAGGGTACTTTACATGAAGCCCGAAAACATTTTCAATGTTTTTTAAAAATGGCTTCAATTGTTTTATTTAACTTTGACCTCTGATAGCGTGAAGGGCGCTCAAGAGAATGATGCAAGTTTCCTGTTCGTTGAAATACATGCTTTTTCGAAAATAGCGAAAGTGTAATTTGTTCGGAGTGACTTCCTACAACTACAATATTGAAGGTAGATATTGTTTCCAGAATAAAATCTGTTCCTTAGAGCTAATCTTCAAATAAATTCATGTTCTGTTTTTCAAAAATATTAATAGTTTTCGTGTAATTTTGCACGAAATATAGGCAATTTTTAATTTTTTAAACATTTTTTTTCCAGTTTGAAGAGAAAATTTAAAAATTGCCTGATTTCGCGCAAAATGACATATTTATATTTAAATTGTGATCGGACTCGGCCCATTTTCTGTGAATGCTCCTTTTTTTAATTGCAAAAAGTTGACATTTCAAAACAATGAAATTGAAGATAGATATTTTTGTCTCAAACAAAGTCTGTTGTAACAAATCATTTCTTTAAAAAAGGTCGTATACAATTTTTTGGAGAAACGTGTTATTAGTGTTTGAAATATATTTTTCGCGTTATTAGCACTTGAAATTTATGCAATTTCTAAAAAAAAATCTCTAAAACTACTCCAGATTTTGCTTTAATTATTTTTCCCAGAGAGAGGAAGGGCGCTTAAAAGATCGACGCGAGTCTCAGTTTTGTTTAACTCCCTGAATTTTAGAAAATTGCAAATTTAGAAATAATGTGAGAAAGTATGTGTTGTAGCACAACTAGTTTTAACTTATAAACCAAATTTTTGGCTGTAAAGTTTAATTAAAAATACATGCGTGTACATTTTTATACTTAATAGATTATTATATTTTCTATTTTCTGAATCAAAATGAAACTTTTCAATTTAAGCCCTACTTTCAGGATTTCTGGTTGTCAAACACTCTTTTCGTGAGAATCCTGTGGCTGCAACGTTCACATAGCACTCGAAATCTATTTTCAGATTAATTCACGAATTATAGTCAAGTTCGGAGGACTCAGCGTGGCATGCTCTTTGTTTCCAACAATGAAATAACCTTGTCAGATATTTCATGACGTGCGCATTCATTGCTCACATGTGACGGTTGTTTACATATTTCAAACCAGTTTTCTGTGCATGACCACAGTTATACGAAAATAAAATTTTGAACTTTTATAATTTGAATCTAAATATTGCCGTGTCTTTATTTTCTATAATATGTCCTACTTCATAGAAACTAAAAAACAACTTCTCATTCATGTTGTGGATCACTTTCCAGTTTCTCTCTCACTGATGGTTCCCTCTACAAGTATGTTATATCGTATCATTCTTCTGATTGGTGGAATGTGTATTATCCCTCGTTCCATTGGTTGCAATGTTAGTCAATTGATCGTGTTCATGTGACCTTTGAGTATTTCTCAGTGTTGAACAACGGAACTAAGCGTTTTAAACATACGTGTTTACAATCTAGCATCTATTAAATACCCTTTGTAGAGTTCATGAAAACAAAACTTTCAACAACCACCTCGCCCTCAGTAAAAAGTTGTGTTGTCGTGATATTTGTGAAAGTCACGTTGACTGGGAACAGCGCGGGAAATTAGTGGTACAATGTGTTTTTTAGTGTCTTATCCATGATTTTATCACGTATTGACAGAATTGTTTCCACTTCATAATAATACCCTCTTGCCAACTGATCAGGAAGTACATCAGATTTGCTTTAGTGTTATGGTTTCAGTACCGCACTAAGAGTTGTTTACTTGCGAATGTTGTGCAATCGTACTTGATAAACATCCGACTTGCTCTCTGTTATGAGTACTGTCAAAACTGTACAGCAAATTTTGAAGTGTTAAAAGTATTGTCAGTGCTACTATCCATTGTGTAATAGAAGAGATATCAGTGAAGTGATTCATGAAAAGTTATTCATCTTAAAACATTTGTTATTCAAAACAAGCTACTAATTAAGAATTTGAAAATTTTCTAATATTTTAAGGAAATTCTTAACACTTACTTAATTATTACTTGTTATATCCAATTATGTGAGACATGTAATTATTGAAATTGACTCAGAAATTGTACGTAATATTGACAAAAAGAGTTTGCTTTTTTGTAAGTTTCTGAGAATATGAACAATGGCTGATGAAAGTTTTTCGGGTGATATTTTTATGGATCCAGGCTTCCTTGTGAAGCAAGAACAAGTGTCAATGGATACAAGCAGCTCTATGACAGCTAGCGTTCCAATTCCACCTAGGAAGGTGTTGGATCTCTCAGAACTACGAGATTTTGGTTTTGAGTTAGATACCCCTTCACCATCTGCATCTCAGGACCGTGTTCCCACATCGGTTACAGGCCTGTGCCACCCTTTAACTGGACCGCTATGGGGTGCAAAGCTCAATACAGACAGTCCATCATTCAAAACTGAATCATTCAGAATGGATGACGACGATGATGATGACATTTTTCAGGTAGATAAAGCAGATCTTATTCAAGGACCCACTCTTGCAGAATTGAATGCTAATGATGAAAATTTATTAGACGATTTGAATTTTGATGACCTTTTGCTACCCGAAGAGAATACTTACTACTTAAATGTTCCTTGTGTGTCTCCTCAACCGAAAAGCGTAACTCCTTTTGAACCTCCAGTTGTTCAAATTACAAACACTAATAATAACGTTATAAATAATAATCAGACCCCAAACAATCTTGCTGCCTCCTCATTTCCACCTGCAGGATTTGGTTTCTACAAAGATTCATTTTTGTCATCCAGTGTTCCTTCCAGCCCTCTTGATGTTTTCTCGAAGACAGTAAACAGTGCTGTTCCCAGCGTTGGTGCATTATCTCCAACCAGTCAACACAGTTCAAGTTCCTCCCTCCTTCTACAATCAGCAGCTTCGTCAATTACTCCCCCCCTGGACATTGGTGTTAATATGAAGCACAGCACATTACACGAGTTGTTGATGAAGAAAGAAACATCAGGTTCACCCTTTGGGGGGTCAAAGAGTATGGGTCGCTCGGCGTCTGGACACATGAGCTCCAGCGAACCCCCTACAGGCAGCCCTGGGCTGAGCGTTGTGCCTGGCAGTAGTCGCGTGGGAAGAAGTACAAGCAGCTCCCAGTGCTACTCCTCTCGCTTGTCCTCGTCAGCTCCCACTCATTTGGGATTAGAACAAATCTGGCAGCGCAGAGAATCACGCCAACATTTGCTTTCCACTGGCTCTCTGGCAGAGGCTGGATCGACTTCATCGATATCAACAGGTAAACACCACACATTTTTTTGTAATTTCTCTAGATTTTGGGGTTTGTGAATGTTCCATATAATAGTTAGTAGAGTTCAGGGAATAGTTAATGTTACTATTCTGTGTATATCTAATCATAGCAAAGGCCAGTTACTAGTAATTCAGGAACAAATTAATGAGACTAAAATGGCACATTATTTGTGAATACTGTATCCTTGGTATTCTTTCTGTAAGGAAAAAATAATTCCTTTGTTGAAATGTATCATTTTTCAACTCTTATAATCCTACAGAAGGATTTTACTTACAACAAGAAATGATTACTTCTGGGGAATTTTTTGATTAGCTTATTACAGAATTAAAATACACCTTTTGATGAAATGGTTTTACAACACCACATTGATAAAAAAAAAAAAAAAAAATTAAATCGTCATTAGTTACACTCAGTTGTAAATAATTTTGCATAAGGGAAAGAATTTTGTGTACTTTTAATTCTTGTTTGTATTAGGTGGAGTGTTGAGCCCAGAATCACATGAGTTCTCTCATGATGAAGGATTTGATTCAGAAGACGACAGTGATCATTACGAAGATTATTCATCTGATGGAGGTTTGTGCTTAAAAGCTTATTTTGGTGATCAACATATTTTTGTTAACTATATGTATACCTACAATGTTGACTTTAACATTAGTTGATATGAAAGCTGTGACATCAAAACAAGTTTTCCCAATTGCAGTAGGTTAATTCTAATTAGTTTGTTGGTTTGTAAATATAGCATAGCATTAATTTAATAAAAGGGTCTGGAGATCGGACAAGCCTGATCATATGTTTTATTGAGAATAGATTTTTTATTTTATTTTTTTAATTTTTTGTAATTAATTTCTATTGCACTTTATTGCAACACAACCCTTTATTTTTATGGGGTTCCAATATTATTCAAAAATATTGTTCTCATTAGAAAATATGTGTTGAAAGATTACAGTACATGACTTCACCTACTAGTATTAGGTGTTAATTTCTGCTGTAACAAAGAAGGAAGTGGTAGTGTCCTATGTCCTGTAGAAATAAAACAAGAGATCTTAAATGAATTGCAGAGTCTGGCAGTGATTCAGAAGTTCACATGCGATCTTCATCTAAGAAGGAGCGCTTCTTCTGGCAATACAACGTGCAAGCGAAAGGTCCAAAGGGCCAGCGATTGGTTTTAAAGACAACTTTAGAAGACCCACATGTTTTAAATGAAGTAACCGATCCAGTTTTTAGTCCTGAATGTTCAGTTCGCGGAATTAAACATAGGTAATTTTTTTTAATCTAATACTTTACAGGCTATGATGGTAATATTCAATAACATTTATGTTTGTCTCCAGTGGAAAAGCGAGAAAGGGTGATGGAAATGATCTGACTCCAAATCCAAGAAAGCTGTGCAGTATTGGAAGAGAATTGGACAAACTTGGTCAAATTATAAATGATATGACACCAGTTAGTGAATTGCCCTTTAATGTGAGGCCGAAAACGCGTAAGGAAAAGAACAAATTAGCATCAAGGTATGTAATGTAAAAGCATGCATGAATGGAAGGAGCTGACTTGTGTAGAAGCAATTATTTTTGTAGCGTCTAGTGGTCTAATAGTTTTACTGCTCTAGATCATTCTTCTGAACAAATTGAACTAATTCGTATTCCTCCTGCCAATATTTCAGTCCTGCATTCTGCTTGCAATTGGGGCTTGATATACAGTGTAATGTTTTTTCTGAAAGATGTTATTTCAAGCAGTTAATAACATGACTTAAGTCCATGATTTTTTCTGTTAGCAGGTATATAATTAAAGAGTGGATTTTGCCATAAGGTACTCATCTTCCTTGAGAGGGGTAAATCCCTAGTTATTGCATTTAATTCATTCTTGGCAAACTTGTAACTACTACACAATAACTACTTCACAGTAACTACTTACACAAAAATAGGAAGAAAAAAATTAATAGCATTGATTTTTTTATTTTTTTTTATTTAGGCAATTGCTTAGAACCTCATATTTCAAAGTTGTTTTGTTTTTCTTTTCTTTTTTCCCCTTTTTCTTTCTTTATTTTTTTCCTTTCCTTATTTTTCCCTTTTCTTTCTTTTTCTTTTTTTCCTGAACACTTTAAAGATTATATTTTATTATGTAAACCTCATAAGTAGCAATTTATGTAATATTTGTTGTTTGTGTTGGACTCGATTAATGTCTTTTCTTGGATATTGATTCCTTTTTGTTTTTGTTTTTTTAAATTTTCATAAAAGTTTAATGCATTACCCTCAGTTTTTGTGGTTTGCATAATGGAGAGAACTTTTGGCTTAAAATCAAATCAATTGTCTCAAGAACTAAGCTAGGTGGAAACATTTCGAGAGCTAGTACTTTAAATGCCTAATGTGTTCTTGTGGTAGAGGAAGTAATTTGATGAAATATATACATTTTCTATGATTGTAGGATGCTCTTGCAATTATGTAAATGATGTCCAAAAATTCGTACTTTGATGGTACAGCCTAATAGTTTTGAGAGCCCAAAAATGTCGTATTAAGTAATTTTTTTACCACACGAGATAGCAATATTTTCAAACATGACATGAAGATGCTACATCTCAGATGCAAAAACTGCATTAAAAATGAAAAGGTACAAGTTGATTTGGTTTACTGAAATGTTATTTTTTCATTGTTCTGGAAGCAATAAAGAAAATGGGATGGGGGGGGGGGGGGTCCAATTGAGATTTCAACAAAGGTATGAAATGAGTTGGAAACTGCACAAGAACGTGACAGAGAAAATAAGCAAAAAATGTCAAGGTGTTTGGGTTGAATACTTTGTGAAAGGTACAGTGCACCAGGAAAGTCTTTCCGCAGTATCTTCATCATGCAAGTGAGATTTCTAGCAACAGAAGTTATGTTTGGTATCAAAAGCACCAGACAGTGTTGGGACCATCCGAAGGGTGATGCAGGAACTATGTGGGGAAGGGGGCAAGGTTACAGCATGCAACACTAGCACTATGCACAGCGGCAAACCTGAGGGCAGAAGCAGGGGCGGCGGCAGTCGTTCACTTGGACTGGTGTGGAGAGACTTTCCTGTTGTGCGTTACATAGTAGCTGCTCTTAAAGGCATAACTGAAGTCATGAATCTATCAGAGTTGTTCCCTTCAGAGATTGCTTGTCTTAAATTCTGCGCAATATCAACATGTGAGGTAGAGAGAACAGTTTTCTATTCTTAGACATACCATGTTTGATTTCAATTCCAGAAAACCTTAATAAATGAATAATTGAATGCTGTAACAACTGTGAAAGTGATTAAAATATTTGTGTGAAAAAGAGAGAAAATAAATATGATGGAAGTGGAACAAAAACAGTCAATTATTTTTTTTTTTTATCGTCCGTTGTAGGCTTTTTATGTATTGCAGTGGTTTTGAGAACCTAAAAATGAGTTTTTACATTTAATACATTCAAATATACAATGTGCATGATGTTTGTGTTAAAATGAATTCCATTTTATCTAGATAAATTCCTTGCAACTTTTTTGATGGTTGCAGGAGCAAACTGAGAAAGTCAGAAGAGAAGTCTGTATGACTAACCAAGTTATTTCCTGTAGCCATATTTGCCCAGTATTCATGCATACAATATAAATATCATATACACACAGAATCATACTTTTAATATACATATATGAACGTGTACATGTAATAAAAAACACAAGTTAAAATTTTTGTGCTCTCCCCTGATTGATTCAGAAAGCAAAAAAAATTAATTGTACAAATTGTGATGCGATTAAGATAATAATAGCTTGTTCCAGCGAGGGTTTGAAATTTAAAAGGGATTTAATAGAGGGACTTATGCTTTTTAATACAGAGCGTTCAAAAAGTCTCTCCGCAGTGGCTTCCTCCCCACTCCATCATCTTTTATGGGGAAACGGCAACATCGCGGGCTGAATTGCGCCGCGACGGCGCATTCGCCCTGGTCCGTTACGCAACAGCAGCAAAGGAGAGTGATGTGAAACATGAAATGCAGTGGTGAAAAATATAGTGACACTAAAATAAAAAGCATTTGAAATAAACAGTTTATTTTTTACTTTTCATAATTATCTTCTTACATCATATGTTGAAAATGTTTACCAGAACATTGAAGGCAAAGCGTTACTCTTTTACATTTATTATCAAAAACCCTATTTAAAGTTTCTTGAGATATGGACATTATATACAAAGATATTGAGTTTTTTAATTCATCAATTGTCTTGGGACGAGTTTTGTAGACATTTCCTTTAGCTGCACCCCAGAAAAAGAAATCAGGAGGTGTGAGATCCGGTGATCTTGGCGGCCATAGCCCTTTCGAAATTATGCGCTCCCCGAACACTTCTTCCAAGAGATCCAAAGAAAGTTTGGCAGTATGTGCTGTGGCACCATCTTGCTGGAAATACGCATTCATTATTTCATTCTCTGTCAGCTGTTCAATGAAAGGATACAGAATGTTATTACAATATCTCTGTGCGTTTACTGAATCGTGGAAGAAAATGGGACCAACAATACGTGCTCTAGATATGGCAATCCATACTCCTATTTTTTGGTCATGCAATGGCGGATGTGAGGATTCTCTGACGTCCATATTCTACTGTTCTGAGAGTTTACGTATCCCGAAAGGTGAAACCAAGCCTCATCTGTCAAAAACGTGTAGTCCAGAACATCGATACCTCTGCTTACAAAGTTCTGAAACCACTCACAATAACGAACTCTCTTCTGGTAATCAGTAACTTGCAATTCTTGTACTGCCATTACTTTGTAAGGAAACAGTTTCAATTCTTTTCTTACAGCAGTGTGTGCAGTACCTAATGAGACTGCAGATTCTTGAGATAATCTCCTCATTGGTTTTGTGGGGCTCTGTAACATTTTAGCCGAGATTGCAAGAAGTTTATCCTCTGATAAAACACGAGGTCGCCCACTTCTCGGCGCATCTGCTACAGAACCTGTTTGTCTAAATTTCGCAATTAAATCGCGTACAGTATCATGATGTGGCACTACAGATGTTGGAAATTTCATCACAAACATTTGTTTCACATCATCCGTGTACTTATTACTTACTCGAAACACATGTTCCACCAAAAATACACGTTCTTCCAGTGTCAGCATTCTGAAAGTTATAATCTGAGTCCTCACTCACAACAAACAACTTGTAAACTTCACATACAGAAGATTGCCTGTCGTTCACTTCAATTCAGATTCAGAATCTGAGCAAACAACTTGTATTTAGTCAAACCGAATGTGTCAATTGGATACAAATAATACGATCTCATATTTTTATTTCAGCTGCTGCTTGCTTGCAGTGAGCACGCTTCTGGGAATAACATTCGAAGGCCGTTGCGCTGAATGAGCCCGCGATGTTGCCATTTCCCCGTAAAGGCTGGTGGGGTGGGGAGATGACCACTGCGGAGTGTCTTTTTGAACGCTCTGTACTTAAAATTCTTATTTTCCAGTGTTTTGACATGAAACGTACAGCCTGTGGTTTTTAAGTCATTTACCCCTGAACTAATGTCAAAAAATTGGTTTGAATATTGGCAATTTTTATTGCTATTGTAAATTTTTTTTAAAGTTTTATTTGTTTTCTTTAATTCCTGTTTTTGTGTGTGTGTGTGTGTTTTCCTTTTCTTTTCTTTTCTTTTCATTTCCTTCAAACTAGTTATTTCGTGTGCCCAACATCAAATAGATGAAATTGATAATTACAGTATTTAATTTTCCTCATTTTGTTTTCAGGGCTTGCAGATTGAAAAAGAAAGCACAGCATGAAGCAAATAAGTTAAAGCTTTATGGTTTAGAAACTGAACATAGTAAGTATTGATTTGTGTAGTGATATTATAAATGGATCAAAATGCAAAAAATTGAAACCTATATGGAAATTCTTTGAGGTCTATGTCTCATCCTCATCAGAGTTCCATAACACCCAACTTATATGATTCTAGAGTTGTATCCAATACTTGCAAGCACAGAAACCACACTGTGTTTAATCATAGAGAATCATTTGTCATCAAAATCATCAAAAGGAAGTGTGTAAATCGAGATTGAATTCATGACCAAAAGATAATCATGATCATGATTCTTAGTTTTATTGTTGAATTTTGTTAATTCCATTTTTACTTGAATGTAAGATGACGGAATAATCAATGACCCCTTAATTTTGAAGAAATCTCAAGACTTTTTTTTCTTTTCGTTTCTAACAAATTCTTACTATTCAGTCAAAATAAAATCACAAATTGTCATATTGACCAGAAATTTGTCTTGATCACAAGTTCAATTAGTATTGCCTAAACAACTAGAATTTTCTGATTCTTTTTTAAAATAATAATCATTATGACTTTTGTCACTACCATCTTCATCTTAAAAAATTTCATTGTTTATTTCTTGGTAATCCTCCCTCATACTAGGTTGACTTGTTACTTTTTAGCTCCCTGAAAATTTAATGTAAATCCTTTGTCTTTCATCTGAGAACATTACATTCTGTGTCACCACCTAAGAACATTCTGTCTTGTGTCACCAGATTTCATGACCCCCAATTTTGTTTTCGTGGCTTCCGATTCTTTAACAAACATTAACTTGAAATTCACATCATTTGATATTTGCATGATTGATTTGTGAACCGTGAACTCGTATTTCTCCGTTCTGTGGATAGCATGAGAGAAAGAGTGGCCAAGTTCATAGTTTTCTGTGCAAATAAAAAAAAAATATTCTGTCTCTTTTGTTGGATATAGAATGTGAGTGAAGATGAATTTTCCTATTTCAGTTTTTAGTTTTTCATTTCTCTTATTAAATGCAGATTTGCATTCATTGAGCATCGAACTGAGTGTGTTCAGCCTTGTTAATCGTGTAACACTTCTCAGCAACAAATTTTATTCATACGTTGTATGTCATTCATACGTTGTATGTATGCAGTTGGTTTGAGATTTTCTCTTCAAAAATATTTATCTGTATTGCCCAGCAAATCCGCAGCAGATGCCAAAAATATGTTCCTGGAAATTATGCATTATTGATATGCATGGTTTTTATCGCCTTTACAATGTATTGCTACATTAGTGTTCGAGTTTCATGATGTGGAGAGGGAAAGTTAAAACATTCCCTTCAACCAAACAACAAGGCAACAATCTGCGAATATAAGATGATACTCAAGAAAGCGTGTGCAGATGATTTTCTCCCCCATACGCCACATACAGTTTTTTTTACTCTCTCTCTCTCTCTCTCTCTTCCCCTCTCTCCCTCTCCCTTTCTCTCTCCCCCTCTCCCTCTCTCCCTCTCTCCCTCTCCCTTTTTCCTTTTTTTTTTCTTTCTTTCTTCTTTTTTTTAAACAAATAAATATGGAATATTCCGTATTTTCTGAATGAGGTAGGGATGAAATTCTTCTTTGTATGTGACAGTTGGCTCTCAACTGTCAGTCTTGCCAGGTTTTACTACCCTTACCACATACACACTGCATGATCTTTCGCAGGCTATGTATAGGGAATACCAGATTTCAATCCTATACTTTTTATACTGATACAGTCGGGATACATTTATTGTTGTGATATTATTGTCATAAATGCATGGCAGAAGCACTGGACTGATAGAATGCACAGTTGTCTTCATTTATTCATGCCAAGTTATTGGAGTGGCAACAAGGGTAAATTACATCACTGGAAAAGCTGCTGCAAGTGCATGTTACTAAGAAACCATTATCATCTAACAACTGAAATGTCAGGCACAATGTATAAACTGAATAACATTTTTCAAACAAAGATTGTTTTCCTTAACAGAAGGAGAAACAAAAGATCAGGGGCAATTTTGAAAACTGAATAAAAATTTTGTTTGTAATTGTGTTGTTTGAATTGTGTGATTATGTTTGCAATAATGTGTCATGGTTTAGTCAGAAAGTAATTGGTTGGAATTGCAATTAATAAAGCTCTCTGAAGAGATCAGTGTTATTTTGACATTTAAATTATAATTAAAGTACAGAATGTTTATTAAGATCTGTGAGGGGCTAAGATTTACTATATCAAATAGCATGCACATGCATATGGATTCAAAATTAAGTAAAAAGATTTTTTTTAAAAACTGATGTATTAATTAAGTATTCAAGTTGAATAATGAGCAGACATCGGATGTTTAGGGAAATGCCTATTTTTTTTCTAGAGAACGTATTTAAAGGCTGATAATATATGTCCACGAATCATGACAAATGATGACATATGACGAAGTTTTATAATGGTTATTTTTGCTTATTTTAGCATAAATGCCTATTTTTTGCATAAATACCTTTTTAGGTCTTTTTTGCCTTTTATTTATTATATTTATATACAATGCTAAGACATCGGAAAATCAGCGATGGTTCAACGTGACCATTCATTACGAAACCTTCAATTCACGCCTTGAAATTTAAAATTACGAGAGAATTTCTGAAAGCATATCAACTGATTTTTCTCCATTTCCCTATTTCATAAATATCAGCCATGATATGACGGACGATTGACAATACACTGTGGGACCCGAAATTTTAAGTGGAAATAAATATAAATTCCTAGATGGTTTCAGTGTTGCTAGTGTTGGACTGCTAAAATATATGCCAGTCACATCATTCAGATATCCTTCTCCGTATTCAAACTGATTTTGTCTCCCAGTCGTCGCAAATTTGAAATTGTGAGCCTTGAAAAGTTACTGGTAATATGTAAATATTACTGGTTAATGGAAACTATCAAGAATAAAATGTAGAAGAGTTGTAAAACTAGATTTAATATTCACATTAAAATATATGAACTGGTTTTGTGCATTTAAGTTTACAAAATAATATATGCAAAAATTACAATTTTTCCTTTTTATTGTGTATATTTTAATTACTATAATTACTGTAACTTATGATAGTGCCTTTTTTCTCCTTAAACTTCACTTTTTCGGTGCCTTTTTAGGCGCCTAAAAGACTATTTTTTAGCGCCTAAACATCCTATGTCTAATAATGAGAATAATTAGAGAATTTAGTTTTAATGCAAAAAGCCAATTCATTCAGTTCAAAAATTTTGAAAGGCTAAATCATTAACAACATTTATAATTGGATTGATTTATGGTTTAACACAACAGCAAGAGAAATTTTTAAAATGTATTACAGTTATTCTAATGCAACATTTCCAGAATTAGTTGTTCCTCATCATCTTTACTTTTGGATGTTTTCTTACATAGTGTATTTTTGGAGTTCCACTTTTTTTTCCCCTCTGACTCATTATCTTTACTGTTTTTCCCCCTTGCACTCTTAGTCTTTCATTTCCATAGGGTCTTTTCATTGTATTGACCCTCATTTGGCGATTGGTAGCTGTGCTTTAGTTTCTCCAATGCAATTCTTCTTTCCCCTCTTTCCCATTATATTTGTTCCGCTTCTCCTGTGCGCTCATCATCTTTCATGTCCATAGACTTTGGTCCTTCCATTATATCTCATTTGGTATTTGCTAGCTGTGTTTTGGTAAGGTGCTTTTGCATTGCTTGTTGGCACATTTAATTTTATACTTGGGTTTCTGTAACCTGGCTGATGACAGCTGATCAGCTGTTACGGTTTCGTCCAATTGGGGTCTTAAACGTCACCATGGTAATGTCTCTGTGATAATGTTTTAGCTCTCAATTGGATGACACCATAACAGCTGATGAAGTGCCATTGGCCAGGTAAAAAAAAAAAGTATAACATGTTTTAAATTTCTTGTTATTAATTGCCTAGTCTCCATTCCTTATTTTGAGTACTTTATATTTATATTTAACGTATGTTCATGTGTAAAGTAATTAATAACTAGCATACCTGTGTGAGAATTCTTCCATGTTAAACCCCACCCTCTTCACTATTTTTCCATTTCTGTATTAAGCCTGTAATACAGTAAAACCCATCTTTTAAGCTTTTCATGGGTCCCTAGGGAAAATGATTTTTTTCTTCGAAACTTGAAAGTACAGTATATTGTATTTAGGTATGTACAATCAATAAGGATTATAATATGTTTTAATTCACAGTATTAGATACATAATAAACAATATATTTTACAAGGTCAAATAGAAATTGATGGAAATTTACAACTTTGGATATCTAAGACATATTAACACCAAATCATAGTGAATTTTAAATGTTGCAACGACATTTCCACATGTCCCCACAATCTATTGCTGGGTAGCCTTTGACAATACAACAATGTACTCATTGCTGGATGAAGAGAGAAATGGAATTTCTACTGTTAGAAAAAAAATGCAAGGTTTACATTTTCGTAAACTCAATAAAATGTTTGTGTTCGTCAGTTCGTAAGAATTTCCTACTAGTATTTTTTTTTAATTTATTTATTTATTTATGAAACAGTAGTGTTCCATACTTTGATCTTTGTAACAGTAGTGTTCCGAAATGTACAGAGTATTCCGTACTTTGATCTTTGAGCTATTAAGGGATGGGGAAAATTATGTTTATTTTAGAATGAGAAAGTGTAAAATTTGGAAGGAGAATGATGTAAAATAAATGATCGTGAGGCTACTTCTCGTAGACCTGTGTCATATGAGTGTTCTGTAGTGTTGCGTTGCTGTAATGCACATCAGCTGCGTTGATGCCTATGCACATGTCACATAAGCGTTAGGTGACACGTCAATGTGACACAGACCAAATATTCTACCAATGCACATTGGTCATTTTTTTCTACCTTTTTATACTTGGGTTTTGCTAACGTGACGCTTGAGGAACTTATCTTCACGATGAAACATGGCACAATTTTTTGTGTCTTTCTCGGTCCTGTCGCCAGATGTTGCATAATCGCAACCACATCATGCAGTGCTGCAGATCAAGCGACATCTAGTGGTACTACCGAGAAAGACAGGAAAAGCCATGTAATATTCCATCGTGAAGACAAGTTCCTCTGGCACCACGTTATGAAAACCCAAGTATAAATACCTCTGTAATATTATATGTTAATTTGTATAAGCCTAGCTGCTGAATAATGATTTTCACTGCATTTAAATCTTCTAGTCTTCCTGTAACTTTTCATAACTCTTTATAATATCCTACCATTTCAATAGTCTTTCTGTTATGGCCATTTTTAACGTGGCAAGGTGGTGGGAAAGTGCAGTGACAGTGTCCATTGTGCACAACGGTAACTGCTTTCCAGACGGTGTTATGGCAAGTAAACTGTTGTAAATTGCAGGAAAATGGAAATTATAAGATCGTAAAAGCAGGGTATTTATAATATTATGAATGTACAAAAACTGATGGGACTGACAAGAAATGTTGTAAATGCTAGGAAAACGTAAATTGCAGGAACATTAAAGCTGGGTTTTACTGTATATCATTTTCTTCAACACTGTTATCCTCCGTCTCTTGTTCTATATGTCTCCTTGTAATTGATAACAATACAATACACCCTTGTCAATACAAACTATTCTTATTTAACGTTATTACGAAGCAAAGATGTACACCCGTGTAATTTAATCGTATAGAATGTCAAGTTATTAGTTCAATTTCACGTTATTAGTTCACGTACAGTTGCAGATTTTACAGGCTCTGAACAGGTTGGGTAGAATCGAGAAGCATTGAACCAGCAACAATGTAGTACAGGACTGCTCAGCCATTTGCTTGGAGGAGGAGCCACCGTTTGCTCCCTCCTCTTTCAGAGCTTCAGCTCTGCAGAGAGAGCGTAATCGATTATCGGTCGGCGACATGCGGCACAATGGGGGTCGTGTCTTATTTTAACAGGATATATTGCATTGCTCAGACTTATAACGTCTTCTTGCTCTGGGAAAGGATATTAAGACAGAAAATACAAATCATCAGACATTTACAGGGTAACGTAACAGGATAATAAGCATTACATAAACAGACATTTATTGGATATTTACTAAATATAAACGTATTTGTGTGATTTGAAAATAAAAAGACAATTTGCAATGCAGCATGGGAAGAAAGATATCTTTTTGCAGATTGCGCCAGCTATGCCAAATGTTTAGTTGCAAAAAAGTGCTCAGTCAAATGAAGAAATTTAATTGCAGTGACATTACATTTTTATCATAATGCTGAATATGAAAAATATAATAAAGGTTTCCCCCAAAAAATGTTACTAAATAAACTAGTCCTGGGAATTCTGAAAGTAAAGGAAATTAAAATTAAAAAATGAAACTGATTGTAAAATCAAATACTTTTCTTATACCTTTCAAGTGATTTTCCCCACAATATTCTTTCTATGTTTGAAACAGATGACTTAGTGCTATTGAGCCGTAAAATGCATTTCAGATTTGATCTGTAATGGAACTTATCATTGGAGATTTACAAATTTTAAAAGAAGGAAAAAATAGAGTACTTTTTTGTAAATTAAATATTTGGCATATCTGCTGCAATCGGCGAAAAGATACTTTTCTTCCCATGCTGCATTGAAATTGTCAGTGTGGTCGCTCTGGTCTGCGAAGTGCTTGTGTCGACATCCATGATTCCGTGATTAGAGGAGACAGAGGTTATCGCGAGAAGGGCAACGCTTGGGCTCCGGTGACCTGCTCTCAGTAGCCAACACAGCTCCACGCTGCTGACTTGGTCTGCTCGAGCAGCCCTGATGTAGTAGAATGTTCAGGAAGATATCATTCTGTAGAATACAGTGTAAGGAGCGTTTCTTTGAGGCCTGTAGCCTCAAAATTTTAGTTTTTAAGGTTTAGTTTGGTTAGGAGTTATTTAACAAGATAGATTCAAAATTCCGGACAAGTGTGCGGGTTGCATTTCACATGAATATTTAGATTCATTTTTTAAACAAGTCCTTCATATTTTTTAAGTCAAAGTGCAATTTGTCACATATCGGTGAATTTCCCTTTCTTTAGAGACCTCATTTGTAAAGATTGGTTGCATGTGAGAGCCACAAAAGGTATGTATACTACTGAAATAGTATAGGAGGTGCTCGTATTATTCAAACAAAAACTAATAGGTACATGTTTTTTGTGAGTTAAGTCTGTTTCATGATGATGAAGAAATATTCCTGGAAACATTGCAATAGAATGAACTTGAATTTCATGTTTGATTTTTTTTTTTTTTTTTTCTTTTTTTTTTTTTTTTTCTTTTTCTTTTTTCTGTTGCTCTTATCTTGACATGTTAATAATTCCTATTATAAATAGTAATGTGGTCTGTCATTAATAAATTGGCCATATATATAGTATATGATATCAAATATTTTGTACATAGAAATGCATTGCTGCCTCTGATGTTACTGTAAAACCAAAAATCTTACCTTGTGATAGGGAAACAAACTTTTTCAAGAAATACATCAAGTTGAAATGTTATATTTTTTGATAATAATGAAATGGCTAATGAAAAAGTAATTTTAAGAGGTTCAAAATAAGATCTGATGAGTTAATAAATTCTTTGTCTCAGCTATGCTCTTTCTTTGACCCAGGCCTCCTTGGAAGCCTACCCCTGATGCGAGTCTGAGAACCTTGATCGAGCAGGCGCACCTTGTGGGCGGTCCCCTAAACGCACCTGGGATTTGACTCTCACTTTCTCTGCTAGATGTCGGGCTATATCCAAACTGTCTGGAAGAAAGGGAAATCTCGTTAGGGTAGGATGTTGTCGGAGGGATTTAAATTGCCAGGTTTCTTTTACACGCCATAAGCATGACATGGCTATTGGGAATTTCATAGTTGGGGAAAAAATATACACTTGTGGAAAGAAAGCCTTGTTTTCTTCAGTGTAATTTTAGTCCGTAGGCTTGAATGTAAACCTTAGGAAAAGTCATAAATCTTTCTCCCTTGGTTACAATCAACTTCTGATTGGCAAAGTGTAAGACTAAACTCCCTAATATAAAATATATTTTGTAAAGATTTTTTGTGGATATTATCATGAATTTTCTAGTTCAGATGTATCTTTTTTCTTTTCCCTCTTATTCTTGTACTTTCTACCAAAAAATGTTAATTGGAACCAATGCTAATATTTTATTGTTTATATTGCTTTCAAAAGTTTTCCACAAAATTATTGTTACCTTTTTTATTCTTTTATCTAACTTCTGTATTTCATTTCACGACATGATATTTGTATTTTATTTCCATTTACTATTAATCCACTTGAGATATTATATAATTATAATAATGTTATTAAATTTCAAGAGTTGTATTAAACAATGTAATTAAAACATTACAAAATTACTATTTTTACAGGAAGGCTTAATGCAGGAATATCTCAATTAAAGCAGGTTTTGGTTGCCAAGTGTACTACGGATGATCCAGAAAAGCAAGAAGAGTTCACCAAACACATTGAGAAGATAGTGAAGCAAGCAACAAGTAAGTCTACGTTCATAAATAACTGTAGAAATAGAAATTATTTGGAAAAGAGAAAAAGAGTGTTTCTTGGAAAGTGAGTGAATTGTGTGTGTCTTATGTAAGTTCATGCATGTAGGATACGAGTGCACTTACAGGCATGTTATGAACACCTATTGCTGATTCATAGGATTTGTGTGATGGATGTCACCCTAGAGAGGTTGGCTTCTCTCCACCCAAGGTGTTGTGTCTGGGTTGTATTTCCCTCAGTCTGGTGCGTCTGTTGGAAGGTGCCAAAGGTTTTCCCATGCTCTCCTCCATAAGCCCCCACATTGGAGCATTTTATGGTGCTGCCTTAGGGGATTACAGAGACAACATGCTGACATTTAGCCAAGGTGGGCTTAATTTTCCAGAGCTAAAAAATACTTGCCTTTTTGTTTTAATGAAAACTCGCAAAAATACTTGGAAAGAAGGAAAAACTCATTACGTTTTAATGAATTTTTCAAATTATTTCAAATAAAATAATAAAACTTATAATTTTTTGTATTGAAATATTCATTAAAATCTCTCAACAAACACATACAAACAAGAAAGAAAAACGTTAGTACAAAATAAATGAAACTGACAATAAAATAGTGAAACCTGGTCAAACAGCCACCTCCATTAAGCAGTTTCCTCCATCCAAGGCTTATTTTTTTTTTCATGTGAAGGATATTGTCTCAGGAATGTTTTCGTGGGATGGTCCTTCACGCAGAGTGTGACCTGTGTTTTGAAGTCTGGTTTGCTTGTGAGTTCAGTTTGGTGAGGTATGAACGAAAGTGAGGTTTGCGAGTAAGATAATACTGTAAAATAACAGACTCTTCCACACATGAAATTAACTTGATGAATTTAACACAAGAGTTTAACTACACTTAGAAAATGCCCCAATCAGGGGAGTGTATCTCAAAAAATTTATTGCTTTTTGTATCCAATTTTTCTTACCACCCCTCCCTACTGGCCAATAAGCTGCTACTCACTCATTTATCTTAGGAGGCAGTATGTAATGATTGCTATATTGATGTGCAATAAATTGTGTATGTGCTGTAACATAACCTCTTTTATTTTAACAAGCTTTCAGTTGTTTTCAATATTTGATGCATTTTGGAACTCTTGGATGTAATTTCATTCATGGAATAGTCCTATGAAATACCACTTGTGCTTTGGAAATTCTCTCCTTGCTTCACGAGTCAGGGGATTTATCGACAATTTCCAAAGTATTCGTGGTATTAACTATGATATATTCAGCAATGAATTTCAGTCATGAGCTTTATTTATTTCAATAACAACGGTTACAATCAACAAAGTATATATTGTATATAATTAAATCTTCAATATTGTCCCTCGATGAATACTTTGTTAATTTATAACTAATGTAATTTCATTTCCAACTGTGTAACAAAATAATTATATTTATTTTTATTATATTCGTTAGTTAAAATTTCGGCACTTATTTCATTATTATCAATGTAATTTATACATGTTACCTTTGCCTATACTAATTCTCTTACAAAATTATGTTTTGCATCGATTAGTTTTGTTTGGGTTTGAAATACTTGATTTCTTGCAAGTTTGTCAGCTCCGTGCTTATCACAAAAAACTTTTGCTCTACCGTGTGATTTTTCAATCTCTTCTAATTATCTTTTCAGATATGAAGCTTCCTTAGCAGTGTTGGTGATAACCGTATATTCAGCTTCTGTGCTTGATGGAGCAACAGTTGTTTATTTCTTTGTTTTGCAGCTGATTGCTCCCTGTGCTAATGTAAAATCATAATCAGAATATGATCTCTGAACCTTTGTATCTGAATAATCTGCACGTTTTATATATGGTGCCCATGTCGTCAGTCTGTTTCAAATATCAAAGCATTCTTTTTGTCATTTACAAGTGAATTATATAGTATCCATTACCAAATTAGATAGATATGAAATAATAACGAATAATCTAGGTTACAGTGACCACGATGCACAAATTCTTACAATTACTAATAACATGAATACTGACACAATAAATAAAACACGCATGTGCAGAGCATTTACTACAGTTAACATAAAGTTATTTACGGACTACTTGCTGAAAGAATCATGGGAGGCAGTTTATAACGCTATTGACACAAATGAAAAATATAATTTATTTTTCTCAAAGCTTTCATTTCTCTTTAACGCATGCTTTCCTATTAAAAAGAGAAAATTAAACATTTCACGAAAAAGTAATACTTGGATCACAAAAGGAATTAGAACATCGTGTAAAAATAAACGTACTCTCTACTTTATTTCTAAACGTCATGACGTATCTCAAGATTTCCTTATCTACTTTAAAAAATACAAAACATTGTTACGAAAAGTCATAAGGCAGGCTAAATTGACTTAAATAATTGTCTGTGTAAGTAATATTGGTCGTGTGTCCATTGCAAAATGTGTTAAACTTCCAGTTAGTTCATAATATGGTAAATTTCTATATTTATAATTATCTTCTTCATTTGTAAGTTCATATATGCCTTCAATGGAGTCAACGCTGGTTTTCATTTCTTCATTCCTTAGTTTTCTAATAATTCTTTTCTCTATTTCTCTTTACTTCATTTATAATAATCAGCTCTAAATAAAACATTTATTCCAAGAAAATAAATTAATCTCTCCTATTTGATTTGATTTATTTGGTCCAAAAAGATGTGAAAACTATATGACGTATGGGGGAAAAGATTATCTGTGCATGATTTCTTGAGTACCAGAATCCCATCCCAACATTTTAATGATAAATAGTTGAAAGATGAATGAAAGTTAATACAATAATAATAATACTACTAATAATAATAAAATTTAAAAAAGCGTGAGATTAGTAACTTTTGAAAAACTAGACATTTTCATTCCCGAGTTATAGAAAAACTATTTGCAATGGTAAACAAACTGCAAATATATCTTTTCTGTCAAAATTTGATTTTCATTTAATTTTTGTCATTGAGACATTTCTTCTAAAATTCGTATGCCATTTTCTGGTAATTCCATCAAAATATTTTCTTCTAATAAAAAAAGCGCATAAACAATAATAATTTGTGATACAAACGATATCACAAATTGCCTATTCTACTTTTTCGAGATAGAAGGCAAACTGTAAATTCCTGCAATCGAGATGCTACTCGAGATATACAAGCATTATTGAAAATTTGATTTCTTTAAATATGAAAATTTTTTGGAAATATATTAAGTTGTTATTAAGACTTTTCCAGATGGAAAAGTCGATTATCCATTTAACATGCACTATGGCTCAAGTACCAGTTGCGGAATGGAGGAATCGGTTAATTTTTTTCAAATTTTTTTGGTGATGTTGACTCCTCTATTCTTACTTCTAATGTTACACCTGAGACATATTTTATATCCAATTCAACTGTTTTCAATGAAATTGTAAAGCTTGACGCGAAGTGGCATTCCTAATTACTTTATGAAAAACTGTGATTACACTATTTCATATCTACTTTGGCTTCTTTTCAATAGATCCTTGAGATGTGGCATTTTCCCTAATTTCTGGAAACATGGTAAAATCCTCCCTATTTTTAAGAAGGGTGATAGAGGTGATGTCTCCAACTACAGACCTATTACTCTTTTAAGCGCCATTCCTAAGATTTTTGAAAAAATTATATTCAGTTACTTATTTTCAGATTTCAAGACATTTATATCACCTGCGCAACATGGTTTTATGCCTACTAGATCTACTGTTACAAATTTAGTCCTTTTGCAGAAAGCGATTTGTGATGCCATGTCAAGAGTGCAACTAGATTAATTTTATCCTGCTTTTTTGGTGACCTTTGATCGCGTAAACCATGTTATCTTACTTGCAAAATGGGCTTGGGATATGAGGAGCTTTGTTAAATTGGATTGGTAGTTACCTGATGGACAGAAAGCAACTTATGTATATTAAAGGCTACCCATCGGACATATTTGATGTAACTAGTGGATTCCGCAAGGTTCAAATCTTGGGCCCCTACTGTTCAATCTTTTTATAAATGACCTACCAGGGTATATATATTCGATAGTTGATATCTGCTTTATGCGGATGATGTGAAATTGTATAGGGTTGTCAACAATAATGATGATGTTGCTTTGCTCCAGCGAGATGTTTGCAATTTGCAGACATGGTGCAAGAAAAATTATATGAAGCTAAATGTGGTGAAATGTGTTGGGTTGTGTCGTTTGTGTGGTGATTGTTATGTCATTTACTAGAAAAAGGAATAAAATAATAGCAGATTATAAAATTGCAGATGAAACCTTGAACAGAGTTGAATGTATGAGTGCCCTGGGTATCACATTTGATGACAAGCTGACTTTTGGGAATCATATTTAGGACAACATTTCCAAGGCACTGAGAGTATGGGGTATGAACTTGCGGAACTCTATGCAGTTTCGATCTGCTATGACCCTTTTGGTTCTTTACCGAGCACTTGTTAGGCCAATTCTTGAGTATGCATTCTTGAGTATGTTTGGAACCCACATACAAAATCGAGTATATCAGCCATTGCAAGAGTTCAACGTAAGTTCCTACGGGTTTTTGCTCATAGAATTGGCCTGACAATGGCCCCCGACACTCATGATGATGATGTCATTCTATTAAGATGTAAATTAAATAATCTTCATTATAGAAGAAAGCATGCTGATATTTATTTCCTAAGTGATATTTTGTTGGATAAAATAGACTGCACAGACATTCTTTATTGCATACCGTTTAGAATACCAAAGTGAACCTTTAGTAAAACCACTTCCTTTTTAGTTGACACATCTGCGAGTAACTATTGCTGTAATGAGACGAATCGTATTTGTGGTTTGGTGAATAGCTTGGGCACTGATTATGATACTTTGACAACTGGAAATAATGCCTTTCAAGGTTTTTGAATAGACATCTTAATTAGCTCTATATGAAATTTTAAATTTGTAAGTTTGTAAGTACATTTATTTTCATTCTTTATACTACATTCCACCTATGAGATCTTTTTGCCATTTATGTATTTATATTTTTATTATGTAAAGGGTATCTCCTGTAAATTTGGTTAAATAAATAAATAAAATAAATACTCCATTTAAGTAAACATTTTAATAACTGTCTAGTAAGCATGTCATTATTAAAAGCAATTGCAATTATCAATATTAAAAGTTCATAATTTAGCTACAGGTGACTAAGTTTCAATGTAATCAGTATATTACATTGAATTACATTTGCCACAATTCTTGCTGTACATCTATTTAGTGTTTTTTCCAGGTTTAATTTGTTTGCCAATACTACCTTTGAACTAATAATCTTCATAATTACATGTATCTGTGTCATTTTCCAAGTATCATTTTTAATTATTGCTGAATGTTCTTCTTTCATGGTTTTTATCCATTCTTTTGATTGCTTACCTTCCATTTACTGTAATCTCTGAAAGATTGTATTCTGCTTTTTCTTCATTAGTTACATTTTCGAAACATTTTTGTTTTCTTGGTCTTCTTGCTTTCCAGTTCTTTTTATTTTAATCTTCCTCTTATTTATGTTTCTTCATTTTCTAATAACTGTCAATGATGCATTATGATATTAGAATATCACAGTCTTTCAAATTTCATCATTCGACCCTTGCATGATACTTGGGATATCTTCTTCTGATATTGCTTCGGTTAATTCGCCTTTTCTACGTTTGTCGTCTTCTCTTGTACTTTCTTTAGATTTTAACATTGAAAATGACTTATACTTCTTGACCCTTTCTATATTCAAATCGTTTTTTGATTCTATGGTGTTTATCTTGTAGAATTTTGTTTTGTTGAGCTTTCCTTTTGCTTGTAGTGCTAGTAGAGCTAAGGGTGAGTTTCTATTTTGTTAACAATACAGAAAAATCGATTCTGTTCGTTCGTTTACCATTAAAAATAAATTTTCTACAATTCGGCAACGAAAATATCTAGTTTTTGAAATGTTAATCTCTCACTTTTTTAAAT
>BLKR01016088.1:0-37358 GCA_011170035.1 Teleogryllus occipitalis
ATCGAAGATTTATATTTCTGCCAAGATTTCGCGTTCCGCATTTGTAAATTGTACAAATCGAATGCGCTTCTCCATTTCCATTTGAAAATCGGTAACAACCTCTGACCAAAACTAATTCACACACTATCAGCACACTAAGGACTGAGCCAAATTGTGGTCATCGAAATATTAGAAACGTCAGAACTGTATACACTTCGTGGTCAGAACCATGGAGACAACTGGATCAAAGAACGGGCAGAACGTTGATGTGTTTACTTTCTGGCATTATCAACATTAGCAGAAGACGCACGAAAACCGCTTAGCTGAGCCCCGCCGCTCGCTCGCCGCGAGGGGACTGGGGAAACGCGTTTGCCGAAAGCTCGCTTCACTTTAGAACTTAAATTTTGAACCATCTTAGCAAAGCAGCGCTTAACGAAACATTGGTCAAACTGGCTCACAGAGTAGCAACACCCACCACGCGTCCCATCTAATAACATGGACAAGAGCCCAAAATTTATTGCTTATTAATTCTTAAAAATAGATTTTATTACATGGGAGCTTTTTTCTTCTTCCAAAATTCGAGTAGTATATTACTTAGTGTAGCGATCACAGAATTTTGAAAATGTGCACACCATTCACTTTTCCTAATAGCAGTTCATACGCAGTTTTAACTGTTTTTTATGTAAAATAAATAATAAAATCTAATTATAATCCGCAATGTACCAAATATGATATCGGTTCGATGGTCTGCAGTCGCAAGGGTAAGATCCCGATCTTTCTATTCATGATTATGTCTCCCCTAAATATATTTCTGTTTATCATAAGGAGCTTCACTTCCCCCTCCCGATACACTATCACACTGCGAGCGTTTATTTTCCCGAGCTTGTTTAATTACTCCCGCTGCCGTGAATTCATTCCTTCTGTATGCATAAATTTAAAAATACTAACATAGTATTCAAATATTATAATACACATTATATTGATAAAATGGGGAGCGTCTCTTGACTCGTCACAATTTGTACTAACTTACCTTATCAATATAATCTGTGATTACCGTGAGTCGGAGGTTGTGCAACCACTTTTAACCGAAACTACTAGTGGACATTGTGCTACTTCTTTTAACCCGAAGCTGCAGTGGCGCAAAGAGAGACGAGCTATATGTTTTCAATATTCTAAAACGAAATTAGTGTTCTCAAGAGAATTATATTTAGAACTTGAGTAAATGCATCTCATTCAATATAACACATTTTGTAACCAGCAGCAATATCTATTAATATAGAAAATAGAAATGATATAAAATATAAAGAAAATGTATTATTGTTAGTAATATATTTTGGCCAAAATGTGTGACAGTGGGAAGAACCGGAATTGGGGGAACCGTCGCCTCGTGCCACTCCTGGAACGCCGTCCGGAGAGCTACGTCCTGTGCCTCTTCGACCGGGACTTCGCGCTGGGCACACACATCGTCTCCAACATCGTCGACGCCATCGAGCACAGCAGGAAGGTCATCGTCGTCCTCACTCAACACTTCATCGACAGCAAGGTGAGTCGTCTAATGTCTAAGCAATTTACATGCATTTTGGAGAGCTAGTTTGTGATGACGGTGTTTGTGTCAGTGGTGCCAATGGGAGCTGGAGATGGCTCAGCACAAGCTGTTCAGCGAGGACCGCGAGTTCCTGGTGCTGCTGGAGCTGGAGCCGCTGGAGCGCCGGCGCCTGCCGCGCCTGCTGCGCTTCCTGCTGGACACGCGTCCGGTGGTGCGCTGGCCGCGGCCCGAGACGGCGCCGGCGGTGAAGGCGGCGGCCGCAGAGCTGCGCCGTGCGCTGGGGCCCAGCCTCCGCCAGCGGCCACGCCCCCTCTCCGTGCCGCCACCTGGGGACGAACCCGGGCCCTCCGCCAACACAGCGAATACTGATGTTTAATACTCATCCACTTCAATATTGTAATAGGAATCGTAATATACAAATATTACCATATTCGAGGCTGAGTTAGTGAATCATACGAACAATTCTATGAACAGTTTGTCTGTACAGTGATAGTCGTATATGGTTTATCTTTATGCTTACTAAATAGTTTGCGGAACAATTTTGTGTGTTTTCTTTATTAATCGCAATAGAAAGAAGTACATTCTTGTACATGTAATTCTCATAGAAATATGTGTATATTCCAGCCTATTTCATAAAATATTAATTTACAATGAGTATATTTTAATTTTTGACGTGAAAGTATTAAAAAAGTGTTTTTAGGTTTACTTGTAATTTTTATTTGCCGAAATGACATTACTTCTCTGCTCTATGATATTTATCTAGTACTGTACGATAATCTTAGATGAATTCAAAAGCTGTAGGTATTTTTACACAGACAATGCTATGCCAAATGAAATAAAATGATAGTATTTTTTTAATTGTATTTACTTTCGACATTACCGAATCTACTAGGTATACATCTATAAATATGTGTAGTTCGTAGATCCAAAATTGTAATGACTTAAGCAGACAACAGTTTTCAAGCATATTTTGTAGAATACTGCTACGTTCGATCAATACGTTTCGAATCCCGGTGCGTGGTTCATGGATACATTTTCCAAGCGCTTTCCTTCCTTGTCTTTCGCAATACTTAACCAATATTTCTAATTGCTTCGTGAAAATTCTCGTTACTGACGATCGGCAAATGTTAATGCGTTAAATAAGTATTTCAGTTCGGTTTTCAAAAGCAATCCGAACCATTCACTAATTCAAGGGTCTCCGGTTATAAATCAGTATAATATTGAAGTAAACGTTCTACAGAATAAAGTAAAATCTAAGAAAAATGTGAAGTTGGTGCAGACATTTATAAGGATATAATTTAACTAGGAAGGGGCAATATTACTGTACCTAATTTTCTACAAACAATTATAAAATACCTAAAGATTGGAAATTAGCTTTGGTGGTACTAATTTTTAAAAGTGGTGACAAAACTATTTTGTAATTATAGGCCGGTAGGTTTTACGTCAGCAAACTTACGGAGCATCTTGTTGCGAGTTACATTACGCAAGAATGGAAAATCAAAAACTGGCTCTAAGATTGCAAAAACGGGTTCAGGAGTGGTTACTCATTCGAAAGTCAGGTAGTCGCGCTATTTCAGGATTTAGCAGATGAAGTTGACGCGGGCGGGAGAGTAGACGCAATACTAAAATATTTTGTCAAAGCGTTCGAGGTCGTTCCTCACTATTGGCTTGTTCAGAAAGTAATGAATTCAGGTATCGGTCCCAGGGTGGTGGCGTGGATTAGCGAGTTTCTGCGAGATAGAAAAAAGTCGGAATGGGGTAAGAGTTATCTTCCGCGGCGAGCGTTACGTCAGGAATACCGCAAGGGAGTGTAATTGGACCTATTTCTAGCGCTCGCAAATAATCTGCCAGCACACTTAATCTCAAATGCTCGGCTATTTGTTGACGATTGCAGAATATATCGTAGTATGAATTCAAAAGAAGATTAAGAAATGCTGCAACGGGATCTTGATAGTCATTACTGGGCGGAAAATGAAGGAATGTCCATAAATAGCTCCGAAAGCAAATCCATCACTTTTAGCAGGGCATAATTACAGAGAAACAAATCACCGTTTAAATATTGACATTATTCCGCGAGTTTCCACGTGTAAATACCTAGAAATCCATTTCGATAGTAAATTAAGCTTGAAAAGTCACGTAGGCTTTGTTGCAGGGAAAGCCTGGAGATCTCTTCACTTTGTAATGCGCATCTTGAAAAAGAGTAGGACAAACACGAATAAATTGCGTATTTATCGCTCATTCGTCCGATAATGAAATATTGAGAAATTTGTTAGGATCCGCACAAAATTATGCAGTGTAAACATTTGGAAAGGATTCGGGGTAGGGCAGCTAAATTTACTTTCCGGGTAAGAAAATGGCAGGGTGGGATTGACTCGAAAACAGGCGATTGCCATAAAGATTATAGCGGCCATCCAGTTAGAAAGAAATTAATCAGCGGCTAAGTATTTCCACGTACATCAGTAGACGGAATCACAGGCACAAAGTAAATGTAAGTCCGCAGAGAACACATGTCTAGACATTTTCTTTCGCTAATCTAACGATAACGGAATGGAATAGATTGCCTGCAAAAACCGTGACCCCTTTCCTCAAAGCGTTCAACAGTTTAGGAAATTAATTTACTAAGTATTATTAAATTACTAAGTAAATGAGGGACTTAAATTGAGAATGGTAGGTTATATAGGTATGCAAAAGTGTTATACTGTGAAGCGAGGTGTCAAGAAACGAAGAATGAAGTTATTTAAGTGTCATAGTGAATTATATTCCCTTCTTTAATATCTGTCGGTGACAAGTACATGGAATCGAAATAACCCTTCCTGGGAGTTGTAGGTGAATTCGATTATTTTTATGAAATAAATTTTACACTTAATTGTTAATATAAGTCAATAATAAAAAGTCGAGAAATCACAAAATCCTATCATCAAAAACGAAGTTACAAGGACGATGTGCCCCAGGTGTCGAAATAACGCCTCTGGCCGTTCTAGTGTTAATGCAACTGCACTAAACATATTTAGATATTTTCATGGTCCTTTGAAAGTAGCTGAAGAGACAGAAATTAATAAGATGAAACCATATGTATTTGTTTCGTCAGAGAATCAAATCCAAAAGGAAACACGTTTGAGGTCAAGATATACCGACCGCTCAACGATGGCAATTCAAACTAGTGGTGCTAAAACAGCTGACAGGTTCTAAAACACTGAAATCTTTTTATTATTTTTTCGAAACACTTCGCATTGGAATTTGGCTCTGAGAATATTTCTAACATTTTTATGATTGAAAAAATATGAAAAACGAGAATTTTTACTGTCAGAAAAAATGTTAAAGAGGAAAAATTAAAATAAAAAACACGTTTTGGCGAGAGGAGTGCGAGTGGTGGGACAGGAGCTATGATACCTTTCTAAAACTATTTTTATCTCCTAGTTTTTGTGTAACTAGTCATATGTCATTTGGTTTAGTGGAACTTTTTACCTTCTTATTCGGGAGTTCCCTTTATCAACCGCATTTTGGTTACAACGATCTTGTAATTCGTTTTTCTACCGAAAATACACAGTTTTTCTGACAGCATTACGTAACTACTGCGTAGCGAGAAAGCGAAAAAAAAAATCCCTGGCGCAGAAAATCTCTAGCCTCCTCGCAAACACCAATTGGATCATTACCTTTGAATAAATACTCATACAAACCTGCTCAATTTTTCCGCGTGGAAGTTTTCCTAGGCCTAACAGCCCGCCTAAGGGCCAAGGAGGGGGCGAAGGTAAATATCAAGTCGCGAGTAATAAATGAACTAATGACCAACCGTATGAGAGGCGGCAGAGCAAATTAATGCTTACGCTCCCAGTTACCCCACGGGCTCCTGGTCGAGGCACATCTATTCTACGTTGTTTTAATTCTAGTCTGATTGTAATAAAAGTAGTGCAATTTAATGCATACTTTGTGCTGTGTTTAGTTTGTGTTACTGTTCAGTTTACCGACTTACAGTTGTTACTGTATAATTCTTAGTTTCAACTTCTTAATGCCTTCGACGTTTTGCACTGAAATGTTTTTAATATCTTCAGTTTTCGATCATTGTTTCCCCAGTATTGACTGAAATTACTTACATGCGCATTCACTTACTGAATGATGCCTGAATTATGGTAATGGTAATTATATATGCATGGAAGTGGTTGAGAAAGGGACGGATGCTAAACACACAGAGAGGAAAGATCTCGTTCTGATCTAGCATAAATTTCTCGGCGCTACTGAGAAAAATTAGTTAAGTGTTGAAAACAACTGCATTATTTAAACATACACTGCATGATGTTACTCGCATGAATCTTACTGATAATGAAATTACGAGATAAACTAACGGTTTATGAAAGTGCTTTGAAACTCAAGAGCATAATAACACCGTTTTTATCATAGTACGTTATTATATAGATTGAGACGGCTCTCCCAGGATAGGTTTTGTACTCAAAATTTACAATATTTTGAGAAAGGCGCGGATGACCATTAAAGGCTGTAAGGCGGAGCATCTCCTAAAGAAATCAGCCCCAAAAGAAATTAAAAATAAATATATAATAGTAGTTTATGCATAAATAATAGATTTTTGAGTTTTATTATATAGCTATCATATCAAAATGTGTCTGTCAGTTCGTTAACGACCGTCCGTAACGCATTTGAAGCTGGGAAGACAAAAGTCGAACAAGGAAGACAAAAGCGTTAGGCTCCCACTTCATTCCGCCATAAGGCCCGTGCAAAACGACTAGGCGAGACGTCGTACGTTCACTGCACAGCCTTGCAGGCGGGCGAAGGCTGTGGACAAGCAGCCTTCAAGGGAGGGGGGCGTAGGGTCTGAAGAAGGGCGTGCTCACCAGATAGCATTACTGTGCAGCTCAGCGAGCAGCATTGAGCTTCAACTAGTTTTCTCAATATGCGCTACTCTGTTATGCGTGAATCGGAAAAGATTTTGCTTAGAAATATAATGCATGCAATGTGATGCAAGCATTTGCAGCCTTCCCCATTTACAAAACCACGAGCCGCGACTGTTTTGAGAGATGTCGGAAGTGCTGAAGATCTAGTAATCCTGTAAAATAATTCACTCAATAGTCATTCAATGATAATAACAAAATTTAGTTCTAATTGCAAAATGTGAGAGAATTACACTGAGAGCATGAGACCGAAGCCGGAAATGATTCTGAGAGAAAGTCAATGTCGTTACTCTCCTCATTCGTAATAGATTTGGAGGTCATAGAGTTTAGGTCAAAAGGTGTACAGCGACTTACAGCGTCGATACATTATACAAATTACAGAAACTTCTAGCTGATATTGTGCAAAGCTTTGTCATGTTCTGTTCGTTATGAAAAAATGTAGTGAATTTGGTTAATTGAGATTCCCTTTTCCTCGTGCTAACTCACGCACGTGTTTCTCAGCCAAATTAATATCGTGCATGCATCTTTCTTTTGCGTTTGTTTAAGTTTGCATCGCCAGGTCGTAGTAAGTCAATGAATGCTCTACCTTTAGCCTCGTTTCACCGTCTCTTAGGAGGGCAATGAGTCACTCAATCGAGGGTCTGTCCTTTCACGTCTCGCTTTTTTGAGTAAGGGCTGAATAACACTAATTCCAATTCTATCAATTACTCATTCATTCGTGAAAACTTAAAAGTAACTGTTCAACAATGATCTAATGTCATAATGACCTCCTGAAATTTTAATCCAAAATAATGAAGCTTCAAAGTCCTACACAAATGTCACTGTGGTCTTCTTTTAGTATGTAAAATTTAGTTTTTCACCACTTCCGTTCTGGAAGGGACTTGTACAACCTTCAATAAATCTTCCTTAAATTACGTACAATATAGGATTTAAGGACACCTTTTTAAAAGGGCTTTTTTGTCGTCTTCAGAGTATATTCATTGAAGTAGTTCAAAGAAATACCTGTAACGTCAACTGAAAACAAGCCGTTTGCAATTCGCAAGAAATCTAAACATAACGTATGCCCAACACATACCGACAGTTTATCATAATGCTTGAGAAGACGTTCCACATTTTCTAACAATCAACCTCCTAATTTTAACACCCCTTCGTAGCAGCTTACCTTGATGGAACTATCATCTAATGCTGTGTGCATCTCTGCTTCATTTAATATTTCTTTGAGAAAAGAATCGCGAAGCGTCGAGATGTTTGAACTTTTGTTCTCATGTTTTCCCGCAGCGAGTCCTTCAGTGAGATCCGAAGGACTAGCGCTATAAGCTGAAATTGGTCAATCTTTTTATTTCACTGAACGAGAAGCTGCATATACAAATAAATTCAATTTAGGTCATAAATTAATGATAATTAATTTTCCTATAAAATATTTATGAACTACAATTGTAAGGTGTTAGCACTAATTGAATAATTAGAATTTCAGTAGATCTAACCTTGATAACTTGTTTCTGGGTCTTCATAACTGCTTGCACGAACACCAGGAGTAGATCTCCACCATACAGTCGATTCCAACAGCTTTACATTGCAGAATGTTGCTGCTGATCATTGTTACAAGTTTCCATTTTTTTCAGGGATTCCAATTTGCCGTCTTCCAAGTGACCTTGCGGTTCGGCAGAACACTCGTTAGGAGTATTTTAGAGAGCCCTCCTTCCCCAGTAGGCCTATGGCTCTGAAAATTACTTGTAAGGAAATACCCGAAATAAAACGCTCTTACAATACGTTAGAACGAAAGTTTGCAACAAAAAAATCATAAAAATAAGGTAATCTTTTATTTTACGCATTGGTTGAAGTCCGAAAAAACCTTGCACGAAGAGAAAAAAGAATGGCACCTCATAGAATTATATGATATATTTGTTCAACGAATCTTACGCCGAAGTTTTGAAATTAAATTACACAATGAAAGACGTTAAGTGCTGTGGAAAACGGTTACAAGGAAGTGCTACAAGGAACTCAAAAATTAAGGACACAAAACATACTTTGGAATAAACCTAACTTTTAATAAAACCTTAAACATAATGTACAACAAATTTTTGAACTATGTAAATCGTTTGTGTTAAATATTACACAGTTATTGTCGACTTTATACATATAGTTCATTTTATTTTAATGAAAAACAAACCTAAGATATAACCTTGTATGTTTGAAGATAAAATAACCACCACATAAAATAAAAATAAAAGAAAATTTAAATAGACATGATTAACATTTTCCATCCTATTCAATAGAAAATTTTGCCAAGTTTGCGTAGCATTGAAAATATTCAAAGATAATTTGGTAATTAACATTTTCTGCAATGATACTAAAAACTGTTCAGCATAGAAGAATTCGTCAATTAATACACCCTAAACAAGAACAATTTTAACCCTTCCACTACCGAGGTATTTTGCATTCGTCGAATACCAAGTGGGATGGGGGTAACGAAGTTACCCCAGGGAAAAGTCAAAAGAGTTTTTGATTTTACCAGTAAATAATATTGTTTTTTATTTAGATTAAATATTTTGATATATCAAATTATTCACAAATTTTAACACTATTTTACATACGGGTCTTCGTCCACGACGAAAAGGTTTGGAATGACAAATCCTGCCACTTTTAGAACACCAAGTACTATTCGTATTGTCTCTTTCACATGATACTCTCCAATGGTTTCTGAAGCGATGTATATGTAATAAACGTTTTCTTCGTCTTTAGCACGTATAATATAGTCAATGTTATAACCTCTACATTATCTTTACTTCTAAAAATTTTATACACTTCACGACCTTCCTCACACAAAGTTTTCAAATCTTGAAGTCCGTAATCCTTCGATAATTTCACAAACTAACGCACAAATACTATAAAAAAATCTAAGTCGTGTCCAAAACCACCTCCAAACTTACGGTGATCACCTCGAAACGTCACCAATCCCGAACGTTCCCGGAAAACCACAATATTAATACCAAGGG
The DNA here is from genome assembly GCA_011170035.1 of Teleogryllus occipitalis. NCBI lineage: Eukaryota > Metazoa > Arthropoda > Insecta > Orthoptera > Gryllidae > Teleogryllus > Teleogryllus occipitalis. The sequence goes on from BLKR01016088.1 coordinate 9,423, forward strand.
GGGTAAGATAGTAACCCCAGGTATATTTTCCTGTGAAAAGACGTACAGATCAAAAAACTTATTTCAAACAAAATATTGTAAGTAGACAAGTAAAAAACAAATACACATAAGTAAAACAAAAGAAATGATAAAAGCAATAAAATATACGCTTGAGTAACCGCTTTCAACCCCCTCGGAAACGAGGGTTTTAAAAGAAATCACGGATACCATAAATTACATAGACATGTACGGAAACATTTTACCGTGACGAATTTCACCTCATTTTATTCAGTGAAAATGTTCGAAGAGAACTGTTGTAGAAGAGCTACTAAGAATCAATGCTGTTAAGCATCATAGAAGTGTTGAACTATTATATGTACTAAAAATATTATTAACACCTTCAAAATATGGAATCACAATCATTAAAAAACAAATTATTTGTAGCATTATTGATCAATTTATATATGTGAATATAAAAATAATAAATTTCATGTAATACAATTAATGCTCCCATTCTCACCAAATACTTCATGAGAGCGTAAAAACACTTGCTACAAGTGCCTTGGTACAACAAGCGATACTGATTTCGCAAAATAAAATGTTGTAAAAAAATTCAAATACCATTCGAATTAACATCAGACCATACAGAAAGCAATGTGTACATTATTTTACACATTCAAAATATTGTGGAATTCCAGGAGACGCATAAAGATAATGCACAGAATTAATATTGCAAGTCATTAAATATAACTGTTGCATTGTAGAGTTAAACAAAATGTCATTTCAAAATATAAAAGATTGTTTATAAAACTGTTATTAAAAAAATCCTAATTGACCATAAAATTTGGTCTCCATTATTTAATAGGTTTCGTTGCGCATCATAGCATTAAATATGTAATATATCAACACTTAATGAAATCGTCAAGAAATGAAAACAAAAAGAACGGACCAATAAAGCAAAGCAAATTAATATTGCTTAAGTGGAGCGATAGAGTATTAAAAACAAAAATCAAAAATATTCATTGTAGCTAATAAAAAAACTTAGATATCAAGGACATCTAATAAATGTTGCAAGTTCAATATAAAAAGAAAATCTTACATTCACACAAAATAAAACTGACACGAGGTTGAGTATATTATAAAACAATTAGAGAAAAAATACTTAAAAACTTGTCGAAATAAAGCGATCCAAAACAAAGATCCTTTCAAACATTACAAGGAACGTGATAAAAGGTATAAGGAAAACGAATTTTTTCTTTACCATTCAAATCGAAAATTAGACGATTTATCCCTTTTTCATTTAAAAAACCGCTAAAGATTCCACGAAAATCAACACACCAGTTAGCGAAGCAAGGTAACTTAAAAATTTGTTACTTAAATAAAGTTGCATAAGATAAAAATATAGAAATATGAGATTACAAATGCACAGAGAAATTTGGTCAAACTCACAATTTAAAGAAAGTATGTGAAACATAAAACAAACTCAGATGAAACACTTAATTAAGGCTACATAAACTTATTTATAAACCATTTAGAAGTACATTCAATAATTAAAACCAAATTACCTGTAATCATAACTTTATCAAATAAAAATCAACAGAATAACGACGAAAATGTTTTTTAACGGTAGTAGCAAATCTTAATATTAATTTATTTCTATACATTACTTGGAAAAAGTAGATATCACAGACAAAAATATAAGGTCAAGATTACGTCTGACAAATTTAAACGGGTTTTCCATATGAAACAAAAAAAAAGCAATATGTAAAAAGATTAAAAAATAAGACTTCTTAAAAAAACAATGACGAAATTAACGATTAAAAAACATGTAGGATTAAGTAAGAAAGAATACACAAAAGCAATGTTAATGATCATTAACTAAAAAAATTCACTACTTAGGAAAAAAATTGACACCAAAAGAACTACACTCATACTTATATAAAATCTAATCAAAACAAAACAAACCAAACCACTCACAAGTGCCTTATTAAAAAGAATCAACATCAATCAAGAAAATTCGACATTAGATACGTCGAAGCGTCATCCGATCATACCAAGCACCATCTACATGTACATAGAAATCTATTCACAATACTACAGCTAAATATCATGGAAAATTTCTTCGCGGTCACAAATAAAATAAAAACAAAAAACAAAAAATTAACTACATATCCAACCGCATATCGACACTAACAACATGTAAGACACCCAATTAAAAATTCCCAACCAAGCAATTACTGCCTCACAGACACACAAAAGCCAGCGCACTCAAAGAAACCATTTACAACAAAACACTTCCATTGCCGCAGGGCACAAAAACTACATTCCCAATTAAATACACTTCCCACAAAAATACAACCTCCATATAACTCACAAGGATCACAAACCACCATCCGTGTATCAGACAATATATCACATAAGGCACACACACACACACACTCCCTCCCATCAAACAATATAAAACTAGGCACACACCCCCACACACACACTCCCTCCCATGAAACAATATAACACACAAGAAACCAGCACACACCCTCCCTCCCATCAAAAAATACATCACACAAGGCACACACACCCACCCTCCCTCCCATCAAAAAATATATCACACAAGGCACACACACACACCCTCCCTTCCATTAAGCAATATATCACACAAGGCACACACTCCCACCCTCTCTCCCATCAAACTATATAACACACAAGACACACACCCCCACCCTCCCTCCCATCTAACAATATAACACACAAGGCACACACACGCACCGTCCCATCAAATAATATAACACACAAGGCACACACACCCACCCTCCCTCCCATCAAGTAATACAACACACAAGGCACACACACCCACCCTCCCTCCCATCAAACAATATAACACACAAGGCACACACTCCCACCCTCTCTCCCATCAAACTATATAACACACAAGGCACACACACCCACCCTCCCTCCCATCAAATAATATAACACACAAGTAACACACACACACCCTCCTTCCCATCAAATAATATAACACACCAGGCACACACACACACCCTCCCTCCCATCAAACAATATAACACACAAGGCACACACTCCCACCCTCTCTCCCATCAAACTATATAACACACAAGGCACACACACCCACCCTCCCTCCCATCAAACAATATAACACACAAGGCACACAAGCCCATCCTCCCTCCCATCAAACAATATAACACACAAGTCACACACACACACACACCCTCTCATCAAACAATATAATACACAAGGCACACACACCCACCCTCCCTCCCATCAAATTATATAACACACAAGGCACACACACACATCCTCCCTCCCATGAAACAATTGAACACACAAGGCACACACACCCACCCTCCCTACCATCAAACAATATAACACACAAGGCACACACACCCACCCTCCATCCCATCAAACAATATAACACACAAAGCACACACACCCACCCTCCATCCCATCAAACAATATAACACACAATGCACACACTCCCACCAACCCTACCATCAAACAAACAAAGAGCACACACCCACCCTCCCATCAAACAATTTAACACAAGGCATACACACACACACACACACACACACACACACACAAACCCTCCCATCAAACAATATAATACACAAGGCACACACACCCGCCCTCCCTCCCATCAAACAATATAACACACAAGGCACACACACCCACCTTCCCTCCCATCAAACATTATAACACACATGGCTTACACACCCACCCTCCCTTCAAGCAATATAGCACACAACGCACAAACACACACCCACCCTCCCTCCCTCCCTCCCATCAAACAATATAACACACAAGGCACACACACCCACCCTCCCTCCCATAAAAAAATATAACACATGACACACACACACATACCCTCCCTCCCATCAAACAATGTATTACAAGGTACACACACACCCTTTCCACCCATTAAATAATGTGACACCCTAGACACCCACACCCAAACACTCTTCCTTCCATCAAAGAATATAACACGGCACACAGACCCAGCTTCCTACCCATCAAACTATATTACACAGAAGGTACAGACACTTACCCTCACTTCCTCCCGCCCATTAAGCAATATAACACAATGCACACACGCGCATGCTCGCGCCCACCAAACAATGATACAAACAATGCACACACGCCCATCCCCCTATCTTTAAACAATATAATACACAAGTCACACAGGACCACCCTTCCTCCCACTATACAATGTAACAAGAAGCCCCGCACCTCCAACCGCAATTAAATCAAACAAATTAGCACACAAGTGTCACACACCCCCCCTTTTTGAAAAAAACAACACTTCGTACACACCCTGACGTTCTCACCTATCAAAGAATAACACACAAGGTACACACACTCTCTCTCTCCCATGAAACATAACACAAGGCACACACACTTAATCTTTCTTTTTTCCTTCCTTCCAACAATATAACACCAAGCACACACACCCTCCGTCCTATCAAACAATGTAACACACAAAGCATACACGTCCACCCACTTTCTTTTGCTTTCATCTATCAATGTAACAATGCATACCCAACTACCCTTCCTCTTATCAGTCATTAGAACACACAGGCAATGCATTCACACCTTTTCTAAATTCCGTCGATCACTACAAGATATAAAATGCGGGACGTACCACACACACGCTTATCGAAAAAATAACGCTATGCACACCATATATATATATCCTCATTATCGTAGTATCACAACAAGGCCCAAAATGTTCACACTGTCTCCTATCGAACCACAAAAGTCACACAATGCCCACAGTTTCTCTTCTCAAACTATATAAAACCCACCGTTGTCTCAAAGCGCATCCTCCCTCCCTTCAGAAGAAGCCCTACACAAGGCACACAACAGCACACAGAACAAACCATACACTGCATATAACAACTACTCTGCCCCATAGATTGAAACCTCATAAAATGCATAAAAACCTCCCTAACTTTTATGGAACCAAATAAAATGCACAGGGTAGACAACTATCTTTTCTCCCAGCGAACCTATTACTCTCAAAGCTCACCATACCCACCTTTCCTCCCATCGAAGCGAACCACACATACTGCATACAGCATTAGCCCTCCCTGCCTTCGAACCTTTCAAAAATCTCAACGTACAGAACACTCCTCCTTCCTAGTAACCTATGTAACAAAGCACACAAAATCCATTCTCCCGCCAATCGCATACCACACTAAACCCAACTTACTTCCCACCTATTCTTCCCGCAAAAGCAACTGGCACAAACCCACTGAACTCCCAGCGATACATATCGCACATCTTCAATCCCACCCTCCTCATCAGGTTCCCATACCACATCCAATTTACACAAAACCCACTTCATCCACATTGCTCACACCATGTACTTACCTTCTATATTTCATTCTTGACAGCACTGATAGAGTTCTGTAGTAAAACTTCGTTTTCACTACTTGCATCTTTTCATGGCATTCTTGTGTTGAAACTGCAGGGATTTAACGTGCAACCTCTGATTTGGGTCAGTCGACTTCTGTGGGCCACCCACCCTCCTAAATCGGTCTTAACAGCCGTCAGGAAATTATCTCACAAAATGGTCACCTACTAACCAGACAATACCCTATTTTACAAAGCAGTCCGCCACACTTTAAACGAAAACTAAGGCATCCTACCGAGAGTCAAAACAATTTCACACTATCGCAATGAGCATACATTTCTGCTCACACGACCTTATAGAACCTACAAATTTCCAATCACGCATTTAACCGAACAAAGGGCCAATCCTCTTAACGTTTTGGAGCAAAATTATCTAATGGTTTCATCTATTCAATTCATGGACAACCCAATCGAATCTTACAATCGAGAACGTTTTTCGCACTTTCTGTCCAATTCAAAGGTTATTTAAACAAAGCGATTCGCTGTCTGTTACCGGTACGGGGTCATTCAAATCGACTTTATACATCTTTGCCTACTACTATTAGCAGTTCTTCGGTCTTTACGTCGTGTGAATAGCTTGCACGCGCATAGAATATACCATGTATCGCTTATCCTTGCTTCTGCTCTTTGTTAACACCGCGAACCACCAGTTGAAACGTCAGTTCCAACGGCACTTTCGACCGTTTTTACCACTAACTGAAGAACCTGAGGTGTTTCATGAGGCACGAGATAGCTGAAGGAGTCGTTCGGCGTACGAAGCGCATATGTAGAGGTCCTAGGCCATCTAGTGCCCAGTTGGTGTATGGCAAACCACTCCGACTACCGAACGCGAAGATCAGCATCTCATAACCACCTCTGCGATGGGAGGTAGGGCAACATCAGCCTCTAACACCATACGCTAGGCGCCCTGCCGGTCGCACAAGGTCGCGATTTGCCCCAAACCAGAGGAGAGAGCGAATGCCCGAAGACCTCAGGGCACTCACTCCGACACGGTTTGACTTATCGCTGCGACTTGTATGCTCGTATGCGCGCGCAAGCTACAGACACAAACGCTTACTCTTTGCCATTTTCATTGGCACATCACGACTAAAAATCCCAAATAAATTCCCAACCGTATTCCCAATCATACAAAACACGTGTATAAGTATATAACCGCCAACTTCCTACTATAGGCAAGCAACCGAAAACTAACGAACCGATAATTAATTAACCTCGTAACCATGCAAGGAAATAACCATCCTGTGAAATTAAAATTTACGAACATACAAAATCACCCACACGCTCACTGCCCATCCCTTAACTTTTTTAAGTAAATATTTCTTCCAAGAATTGGTTAACCGAAGTCCGTCCGCTACTTTCATCCCAACTATCGTATTAGTGGCTGGAGAGAAACTGGCCTTCTTTCGGTCTGCTTAGTCGCCTACTGAAATTCGTCCCCCCCCCCATTCCCCATTAAGGCTTCCGCTAGCGTTTGCAACGGGAGGGCAGCATTGCAGGAGTTGTCAAGGCTAGAGTCCTTCCAAGTGCTCAGGAATTCTGTACACCGACTAGAATTCACCTGGAACAAATGCAATCTTACTTTAGGAAATGAAATTTCATGCAAGTTTCGTTTCCACTGTAAAAATTTAGCCCAACAACAAAATATTAACCTCAATTCAAGTAATTTTAACCTATTATCTTTAACTTATACAGCAGCGTACTTAGATCATTCAATTACTTTCTTATCTAAATCTGAAAAATTAGAAGTTAGATTAGGGCTTAAAATGAGATTAGTTAGATTGGAGGTTAAAATGACCTTTGAAAGATTCTCGTACTTTTTAACATGGCAAGCAATCGCAATCACATTTCTTGTAAATATATTTATGGTGTCCGAATAATCTTTACTAATTTCCGATGCAACTTCAATCACTTGGGACCAATAACGCTATAACATATCAGTTAATGCAAAGCTACTTTCGGGCGAAGAAACCGTGAACATTTTACAGGGTCATGGTAGTTCATTTTACGCTTCTGCGGTAGACAAAGTTATGTAATGCAGCATGAATAAACTGCGAATTTTCGGCTGAAAACTTTATTACAGAGCCCTGGTAGCAAAATGTTTATAAACCCAAATGCTAAATTTGGAGAAAAATTCTTTAATTTAATTTATTTAACGTGGCGCTTCAAGGACACAAGCTGAATGGAGAGGCTGACATTGTCATCCAATCGGTAGCTCCAATACCAAAACTATTAATCGTAACGAAGCTCCCGTTTGAAAGCAGTCCCCCCCTTGGTCCAGCTCCTGGCCTTGAGGCGCCACGTTAAAAAATCGTGAGTATAACACGCGTTGTAGCAAGAATGCAGGTTTTGTGGGTCCTTGATTCCGAAAAGTCGATTGACAGCAAAAAATCTTAACAACTCTAGCGGCTAAACCGTTCAGCATATTTTCTCCAACGTTTATACTATCTGGCTGATATCCCGGCTCCTTCAATATGAAACATTTTAATTCTAGGGGGAATTTTATATTAATCCTCTGGAATATTTTCTAATTAAAGAAAAGGACCCATCGTTTTAATTGAAAGTATGTTGAATTGTGTAAAGGACGTTTAAGAGAATGGCGTAGTTTTCCTGTTAGTTGAAAACCCAGATTTTTCGCAAATTGAAAAAATTCGATGCTTTTTCGGAGTCATTCTACAATAATTATGTAGATATACATTTTCTTCTTAATGAAATGAGTTCATGAGAAACAGATCCAAAAACATGTTAAATTTTTCAAAATACAATATTTTCGCCAAAATTTTGTGTCAAACCTAGGCAATATTTATTTTCTTCAAATAATTTTTTCCAAAAAAAATGAAAGATTCTTTTTTATTAAATTGGGACCTTCGATCAGTGACTTAAAAGAGTAGGGTGCAGGTTTCATGTTCGTTGAAATGCCTTATTTTAAAAACCATTCATGAAATTAATTCATAGTTTCGTGTTTTCCTACATTTACAATTGAGGAGATCGAATTGTTTTGTTAATGAAAATATTAATCAAAAGCAGATCTTCAAATAAGGTCGTGTTGAATTTTTTGAAAATATGAGGTTTTTTGTGTACTTTGTGGCGACAAATAAATGCCCGGACTGAATTTACAGCGCATTGTCAACGTAATTTCAGACAGTAAGATGCTTCGTAAGTTAGAATTTGTATTTTATTTTATTTCTTTTTTACATTAGACGTTTTGTTATGTATTTACACATTAATCTTTTAGAAATTATTTGAAACGGTTGAAATATATGAAATAAAGTTTGCTAGCCTTCAGGAATCTCAGATTGTAATGCTACGATAACAGGTATACGATGATCGGGAATAGACTTTCTGTGAATTACGTGACCTTGGTCACCACTGTTATAATTGTCAAATTTGTGTTGATATTTACTTTAAAATATTTAGTTTTTGCACCTAATGTACGATTATTAAGGTTTACAAAACAATATGAGAGGGTTATTTCGGAAATTGTGGTATAAATAGTATTTCATAAACATTTCTGAAGGCGATAATGTACGTGCTGTTTAAGCGTCACTAGATGCTATATAGAGCGGAATCCTGGTCGTTCGGAAATAAATATCTTAAATGCTAGAAGCTCCAGGTACGAAATTTCTTAGATCGGTTAAAGGTTGCACCAGAGAAAATTAAATACGAAATGAAGTTATCAGGAACGAACTAGAGATGCCGAATAACCGAAAATGCAATCTATCTTAAAGAATAATGCAGCGAGCATAGCAGTCTCCCACCAGAAAGAATTTGGAAGCAAGCCACGTAAATATATTCTAACAAAGAAAGTGGTGGAAGACCGAGGAAGAGATTGGATTAGGCTGCAGAACTAATCAGGCGGTGACCAGAGTATTACAAGAAGTAGACAAAATTTGGAACATGTGAACTCTTCACGATCTCGCAGCTTGCCACAGCGAGAAAACCGTTGCATCAACACTGGCACATCCGACGACGCCTATTAGTATTAGATTTCGGACATTAATTGGCAAGAGATTTAAAGTTCCGTTATTAATTTTATTTATATTGTATGAAAATATTTAACAAACTTAAGTTCTTAATAAATGCTAATATAAAATTTTGTATTTGCAAAAAAAGTTTCACTCACAGGAGTCAAATTTCACATTTTGAACACTCAAGGTAATCATTCTCGCAAACCAAATTTTTATCAGACGAGAGATTCTCATCAGCTTATTCCTGATCTACTTTATCACATAACAGCAATTTCAAAGCTGGTAAGATATTCAGTCACTTGGAACTAACTCGCAAACATTTTTCCATTTATTTTAACAACACGGACTGCCGTTTCTTTTTCCGCGCAGATACTCTCAGATTTTTTCAGCTAATATTTAATACGACCTAATTAAGTAATAATTACAGATTCTTATGAATTAAGCAATTAATACATTTTTTGACAATCAAACTCCTTTCCCCTACACAATCTATTCGCCAAGTACATAAAAGGATAAAGAGGCCTACCTTCCTGGCAATCCCAGAAATCACCAACTGCACGTTCCACCAGTGATCTTCCATCGCTCGTTACTCCTCTACGACTGAAGTGAGGAAAGCAACCACTGCAGCGACGGTCGCCTTTCGCGGCACGTGATTGGCTACGGACGTTTCGCAGTTTGAAGTCCATCGGATTCAAGGAAGCCCAAAACTAAAAATTGTAAGATACGATTTAGAAGAATTATTAATAAGCATAATTGGAACTGTTGTCATACCTTTTACGTTAATTTATATTAATGGATCAGCTTGAAAAAGGGATGTGAGTAATAAAAGATCTGCTTCCAATAATATTTAATACACGTTCCTTTAGGAACGATCAAGAACGTAACTGCTTCAATGCAATTTCTTTGCGGAAATCAATTATAGCATTAATAAACAGTGAATCTTGAACTTTAACCCAAACGAATTCTCTAATTTTTTTATCCTAGGCATATTAATTCCATTCTAACATATAACTAATACCACATAAAGATAATATTTTTTTGTAAAAAATAGATATATTTGATTATGTATAATCTTATCTAGGCAAAGAAATCACTGACTACTTTAGTAACAATTACTTTCTGATGTAATATTTATGACAACGTAAATGGCGTGTTATATCTACAGCTATAAGTTCATAATTACTACAGTCACCTTGAAATCATTGAAATAATATGCTGTAAGCAGTTTAGAGATGTCCAGAACACAGGTCTTTTAGGAGTTCGGAGGGCAGCACCGTCGCCTCTGAGTGGCAAGTGGCAGGCTGCTACGAGTCGAGCGCTTATGACCGGTAGCGGTAGCTCAGTGCATCAACTGATGTCACTGCAGCACCTCTGACCGGGAGGGCCTGGGTTCGAGTCTTGACGACGGCAGGATTTTCGACACTAGCTTTTCAACTAGGTCGACTTCAGTCGCTGTCTTGTGGAGAATTCTAGCGGCCGGCTGCTCTGATCGGTAGATTTCCATAGTTTGTCCGGTCAACACCAGGCGAATGCCGGAGCAGTGCCCCTACCAAACGGACCACGGACCGCGTGCGGTCTGTCCTTCCTCTTCCTTGCCTAATCCTCACACACACGCCCTTACACTAACATGCACAACACTACCACATATCCCGGGAGACCGGTCAGGAGCTTAGAGCTTGTCCCGGCTGGGGCGGTGCCTCGCTGGTGGGAGAGTCCTGGTCAGGGAGAAACTCCACTAGCCGACGGTAGGTCGGCGCCTGATCTCACCATCCAGCGGGGGAAGATCACCGCCGTCTCTCGAGAACAAACATGCACTACACTTACGGGGCCAATGACCGAAGCCGTTGACGCGCCCTGAAAAACGAAAAATCGACATTAGAGTCGATTTTCTTTTAAAACGTTGTGATCATTTTTCATTGGAGGTTTTCCTCTGCCTTTAATGATTTAGAAAGGGTTTGGTTTCGTTAAGGTGCACGTTCCACTCATAGTGAGATGTCCTATTTTCTGTAAAATAAGATTATTTTTCACGATAACTAAATTGTGTCCAATAGTGGACTAGGGCAAAAGAGGCCAGGAGAGATAAAGTAAGCTTTTTTAGATTCCCTAATGTTCCCAAAAAACAGAAATGAAAAATTATAACACTATTGGAACACAGAGGACAAAAGTAGATTCCTGCTTTGAAGCAAGAAAAGTTAAATGGTTATTTCAAGTCACTCCTCATTTCTTATATTTTTTTAAATTTATTTTTAATTTTTATATTTTCCTTTGTTTCTTTTGAATATGAGAATGTATATTTCTTCATTTATATTTATAATCTTAAATTTGAACTGCTATTATCTGTATTAATTCCCCCCCCCCGTCGCATTTCATTTTTGCAATTTTATCTGCTATATGTTCCTTATATTTTGCAATCATATAATGTGTCTTTCTTTATTGATATTTTATAATGTTAAATTTTAACTGCTACTAAACCTCTCGTTGCATTTCTTTTTTTTTTGAAATTTTATCTGCTATCTGTAACTAAAAACTTTAAATGTATCCATTAATTGTAATTTAATTTTCTATCTTATTTTGTATTTATTTATAATTTTGGTGAATTCTTCTTTATCTTGTAGACTGACGATGATGGCAAAGCCGTCGAAAGCCGGCTATCTTATTAAAACTAATATGTTGACGAAGATGACTTCTCTTATTTCTTTTCATAAGAACGTCAACAACACCACATCAGAATTCCCACAATTCAATAGTAGGTTACAGGTTCTGCCCATGCCCAATTTTATGGACCTGCAAGACTTTATTTGTGTAAAAGATAAGTCATCTTCTTCAAGACCTTTGTGTAAAGGCTAAACCTAAAAATTACGTAGTTCACCAAATAACTTTGTTTTTTGCCGCCACAGTCGTGTCTCAATTCTTTTGCAAGAAATAGTTGATTGATTGATTGATTTTGTTGTGTTTCCGGGCGCGTCAACTTCTCTGGTCATGAGTCCCGTCAGTGTAGTGCATGTTTTTTCGGGAGATGGCGGTGATCTTCGCCCGCTGGATGGTGAGATCCGGCACCGACCTACCGTCGACTAGTGAGGTCGGACGTCACATAAACCTCGTCAGTTGGAAAGTCATCAATTCGAACTCCATGTGTTCAACCGCCGAAAAATTACCTAATGCACAAAATTCCTACTCATGGATCTTCTTCTGATTCGATAATTTTATTTAAAAGTTTTTATTTAGATATTATATTAATTATTAATAGGATACAGTCATATTAGGATATTTTACTTATAATATGGAGGATACATTTATAATGAGTAATTATATTATAATAATAGGATGCAGTTTAAAGACGATTAATTTTCTCTTAAATGTTTTATTACATCGCCTGCCACAAGCATGATGCAGCGACTCTGCACAAAGAAGAGTTTATGCGATCCCCTTGTCAAACAGGAAAAGGATAATACAGTGAACCACATGGCAGATAAGACGCCTTCAAGCGAGGAACACAAGACAGTTCTTTGCGAGTGGGAACCGAGTGTGCTAGGCTGTGATTTTGTTCTTCTTGATTTTAAATAGAATCTAGTATTATAGAATCTAGTAGAATGGTGTATTTAAAAGAATTGTGGTTGTCTAAGAAATATGCTTGCGTTGAATTTGTCATGTTCTAAGAATTAGTGACGGTGCTGTGAGTTCGTGCTGTTGTGTTGAACATTCGGTAAAAGCCTTTTTTGTGTGTATTATCTCAACAAATATTTGATACTAATTCAATTATATACAATAATAACAGTTATTTTTCTCATGATTCGGCTGTAAGAAATGAAAAAGTGGCCGTAAAATTATTACTAGGCAAATCGTAAAAGTTAAACACTCAATATGTTTTAGATAATATAAATTTTATCTTTGAAGACTTGAGTATCAATCGAAATTTTCAAGTATATCACACAGGTTTATTATTAAGTTATTTGTAATATTTAATATAAAATACCGTACATTTATTTGGAAACATGCTTTGAATACATTGAAAAACTCGAAAAATGCATTTATGGACGCGATAATCTTTTTAATGTAACAGAATGGCAATTAATTAATTACTAAAAAAGCTCGCTATTTTCAAATTTCTTTGAAAGAGAATGAAGGTGTTGCAAGTAAGACAAGATGGTTCTAACCTTTAATGTGAATAAATTTTTACATTAGTCATGATTTCGTTATTCACTTACGTGAGCTTCACTATAGTAATTTTGTGGACCCAATTCCCACGTTTTGAAACTTCTCTACCGATGCTTACTTGCAACGAGACAATATTTACCCCTTTATCACAGGCATCAATGAATTGTAGTAAATTGCAATCCGATAGATTGTACAGTTACTACAATTGCACGAAAACTCATCGTTCAATAAGAGGTGTTTTGTGGATGCAAGAGCTGCTCTTAGGGCTGCCTCTTTCGGACTTTAGCGGAAATGATAAACAATTAGTTCACAACGATTGGAAATGCATATCACTATCTACATGGTCCGGGAAAACCGATAGCCTTGAAAATCTCTTCCTCTTGAAATTTAACCTGCCTTGGAGTGACACGTTCGTTGGAATATCAAAATATATCTGCAATACGCACAAGTAAGTGAAGGTTCATTTTATTTATTATTGTTATTATTATTATTATTATTATTATTATTATTACTATTATTGCTATTTTTGTTAAAAAATTAAAGTCCCAATAACGGCAAAAGCCACTTGCAAAGCAAGAAAAGGAATAAAATAAAAGAAATTAATTGTAATATAAGAAGCACATAGTTTCTCGTATTTGTTCTAAATTTAAGATTTTCGAAAATTGAGAGAGTTCAACGAAAATAAGACTTGCCGTCCCTTCTTCTATCCTCGGAAAAAATTGAAGAAAAAATTTGGAGCAGTTTTTGAGAATTTTTTTTATATATTGCATTAATTTCAATCTCAAATTAGGCGAAACCTATTCATTTTTTTAAAAAATCTACATTTTCTAAAAGTTCATCGGCTACAGTGATAAATTAAAAAATATTTTAGTTATAAAATAACAATGTGATCGAAGAATTTTCAGAAAATGAATAGTGCTAAATTTCTTTTCTTAAAAAAGGGCGATTAGCTAGATCTCTTGCATAAAAATCGCCAGTTTTAATTTTGTTCTGTGTTTGATTAATTTACTAGCTGAAGTTCCTTTTATTTCTGTGAACTTATTAATCAATCATCTATTACATCGGAAAACGATTTCTGAAAATTACTCGTTTTTTTAGCACATACTTTTTTTAAAGATCTGAATTTTTAAAAGCAGATTTTAAGATAAAAACTACTATCTTCAATAGTACAGTCTTGTTCTATTATTTTTGGCAATTAAAAAAAGCCGTTCTTTGCTGCATACCAGAAAAAAATAAGAAAACAATTGGACCCATTTATGAAAAAACAATCGATTAAAATTGCCCGAATTGCCTTCGAAATTACGAGAAAATTACTCACATTTTCGAAAAATTATATATGAACTAATTTCAAGATATGAATTTGAGCAACAGACTTCATTAAGAAAAATATCTTTTTTCAATATTACAGTTGTAGGAAAATGCCGAGAAAAATTTGAACTCTGTAATTTTCGAAAAATCATTAACTTGAACGAAAATGAGATATTTGAAGCGGTTTTTATGCTTTTAAGATTATTTTAATTGGTCTTTATGCTATCCGAAGACAATTGTTTTAAAAAAATTAAAGGAATTTTGAGAAAATTTCGACAATGTGTATGAGACTTTATGTAAAGTACCTTCAAATATTAAAATATTCATTTCAAACTTGCTGGGCATCAAGTACGTTCGGATCTATCTGGGAACATGAAGTTTTAAGGAAAGCATCTGAGCGGTTAATGCTCTAGCCTTGACCACAGGCAACGAGACAGACACACGTACGGGCAGAGAGACATACGTTTTGACAACAATCGATTTTTCGGTATCAAGGCCCACAAAATATAGATTCTGACTACACCACGTGAGTAATTATTTTACATCATGCACTAACAAGATTTATTTATAAGCTTTTTGTTACTGGGGCCCGGTAATATGAATCTTTCTGTCAAAAAAAGGCCGATTTCCGGTGCACGATTACAATACTTTCTCATCTAATGTAGTAAGGATAGAAAGTAAAAACATTATGTTAAATAAGTTATTAAAAACGATATAACTTAAACCAGGATTTATATCACTGGTTTAAATTAATTTGCGTAAATTACTTATATACATCAATCGATTTAATTAATCATCCCCATATTTGTAGCTGATTTCATTAGAGAATTCTCCAATGCACATGGCAGATTATTATTATTATTATTATTATTATTATTATTATTATTATTATTATTATTATTATTATTTAATCTCACATGAAACTGCTTTTTTTTCCATTTGAGTTGACAAAAGATGCTAAGATAGATTATTTAACGTGTGTTCTGTTTGCAGTGGAAGGGACTGCTCGCTGGAAGTGAAGCTGAGAAAGGATGTGCTATCCCTCCCGCCGTTCTCCTTCACGCCGGACGAGCCTGAGTTCTGGAACTTCTCCTCGCCGCTGTTCAGACATGATCTCTTTTGGCTGTCATCTTTGAATCTGAGTGGTTCACTTACATATCACTACCCGCTTATGCTTCCCGGTCTAGCAGGCTCTTCTATCAGGGAACTTTGTGTCAATGGTTCCTTCGGAACAGATCAGAGGGGTGCCTTGCCTCATTTGGATAATTTGCCTTTGCTGAATACTTTAACACTTATCAACAGCACAATGGACCCCACGCAAGGTATTTCTTCTTTCACTCTTCTTAAATTCGCATTATTTTTAATTGCAGATTCTAGAACCTTTGCCCTTTTCTTGAAACAAATGTTTACGTCGGTCTATGATTCATCCGCACATAAAAAATTACTTAATTAAACACGCAATTATTTGCCTCCTTTACAAATCAGTTTAACTCAATGGATATCCTTCGGAAGGTCAGATAAGTGAGCCTACCGGTAGCGGTAGCTCAGTGCATCAACTGATGTCACTGCAGCGCCTCTAACCGGGATGTCCTAGGTTCGAGTCCTGAGGGCGGCAGGATTTTCGACACTAGCTTTTCAGCTAGATCGAATTCAGATGCTGTCTGGAGGAGAATTCTAGCGGCCGGCTGCTCTGATCGGTAGTTTTCCGTGGTTTCTCCGATCAACACCAGGCGAATGCCGGAGCAGTACCCTACCAAACGGGCCAAAGACCACGCGCGATCTGTCCTTCCTTTTCCTTGTCCTATCCTCACCCCTTACACACACACACACTAACATGCACTACACTACCACATATTCCGGGAGACCGGTCGGGCGCTTAGAGCTTATCCCGGCTGGGGCGGTGCCCCGCTGGTGGGAGAGTCCAGGTTAGGGGGAAGCCCCACTAACCGACGGTAGGTCGGCGCCGGATATCGCCATCCAGCGGGGGAAGATCGCCGCCATCTCCCGAGAAAAAAACATGCACTACACTAACGGGACTAATGACCGAAGCAGTTGACGCGCCCGGAAACACGAAAAAACCAAACCAAACCATAAGTGAGCCTAGTCACGTGTCTTCACGAATTTCAATGATTGCGCGTGGATTAACACAGAACTTACTCCTGATCTCAGTATTTTCACCGAGTATTCTCGTCGAGTTATGCGTGACACATACATCCACCCATTCATCTACAGCGCGTCCGGGGTTAAGAATGAAGGTCCTTATGTACACTTTCCGATTGTTTGTCTGTGTTCGTTCGATTATCGTGTTGATTTTGAGATTTATGATTTCAATAACGTCAAAGTTAAATGTTATTTCGTTTACTTTCCTCAATTTGGTTTTGTAGGTTGTAAACTCACAATTTTTTAAATTTAATTTCTTTTTTTTCCGAAATTAATTTAGAATGTGTGATCCATCTTTTCTGGCGAATGAATGTTATAAAGTTAATATTTTCGAATGGGATTCTATTGGCTGTTTGGTTGGTTAATGATTCCTGGCTCGTCAACAGCTTAGGTCATTAGTACCGTAAGTGTAGAGCATGTTTTCCCTCGGGAGATGGCGGTGATCTTCCCCGGCTGGATGGCGAGATCCGGCGCCGACCTACCGTCGGCTAGTGGGTTTTCGCCTGAACATGATTCTCCCACCAGCGGGGCACCGCCCCAGCCGGGACAAGCTCCCGACCGGTCTCCTGGAATATGTGGTAGTGTAGTGCATGTTAGTGTAAGGGGAGAGGATATGACAAGAAAGAGGAAGGATAGATTGCGCGCGATCCGTGGCCCGTTTGTTAGGGTACTGCTCCGGCATTCGTCTGGTGTTGATCGGAGAAACGATGGAAATCTACCGATCAGAGCAGCCGGCCGCTAGAATTCTCCTCCGGACAGCGACTGAATTCGACCTAGCTGAGAAGCTAGTGTCGAAAATCCTGCCGCCGTGGGGAGTGGGAACCTAGAACCTCCCGATCAGAGGCGCAGCAGTGATACATTTGATGCACTGAGTTACCGCTCCCGGTATGTGATTCATAATCGATGCCCACCAGGACAGTCCGCTCTCCCGACTCGAGGCAGCTCGGTTTTTCGTGAATCAGTCGAGTTTGTTCCTGTGGACCCGACTTATTTTGTCGTCAAAGGAATTTTAAATATTTTGCTCGGTAACCAAAATTATTTGTCCACTCTTTATAAGGGAACATGAGCCTTGACCTATTTGCAACCGCATGTAGTTGGCTTGGACTTTATGTAATGTTTTGAAATAGTGGCACACTTTAAAATTAATATTTCTTTGTGATTTCTAACGACATTTTGAAGCACAAAGGGCATGAGAAGCTTAATAGAAAAGTTGTCTGCGTACCGGAGTCTCGTAAGAATAGTTTTAGATTTGCGAAAAGTGAAGAAAATAGTCTTTTATAAAAATGCAAAGTTCGAGAGAAACTACTTAAGCGCTAAACTAGCTCTCCGCCTCATTGGCCTCATTGTAGGATTCATCAACCCCAGCGAGTGCGTAACTTTTTGTTCATATAGTACAGCTGAAAAGCGCCACCTTTGGCATCACTGTAGCCATAAGAGACTATACTTCATTTACAGTTTAAGAAATGTCTTCTAGACTTCATTTTATTTCTAGACTTAATTTATTTTTCTCAAAGCATTCATTTCACTTTAACGCGTGCTTTCCTATTAAAAAGAGAAAATTAAACGTTTCACGAAAAAAGTAACCTCGGACACGCCTTAGACATTCGGGCATCTCGATTTTCGAATACGACATTGCGCATATTTCCTCCCCGCGCTGCATCAACTTTAAACCGTTACCGATTAATAGTTGTTTACGTAATTAGTTTATAATGTTAAGCCTTGATGAGTACATGTTTTGAAAACAAGCGACGTTAGGTGTGATTTCAAATGTGTACGAATGCAATAGAGAACATTATAAACGAGTTGCGTACGCTTTGCTTTGTATAACCGCATTAAAAAATTTTAAGAGAACCAATTTAATTTTGCGAAACATTCTTGTGACGTCTCCGGTATTTGACATATGTGCGAGAAAATGGTGGTCAGCTGTTCCGTGAAAGTGTCAGTAGAAATGAAGAAAAGGTTTAGTGTTCAGGATCATAAGTAGTCTAAGAGTTTAAGATTTGATGAATTATTTCAAATGAAAACACTTTACAAATATCTGATTACAAGAGTGTTTTAGTAGGTTTAAAATGTAAGAAAATAGTGGGACTCAATATCTCGATGTCCTCCCATTTAAATTTCACGATGAAACTAAGATATAGAAATAAATTTTTTTTGAATGATAAGACTATTATAAAATCAAGAAAAGGTTTAGAGTTATGTAAACACTTCTTTCAAAGAATTTCGTGACCTACCAGATGTGATTTACATAACTCGCTGGTTAACGGGATCTTGTAACATCGACCATGTATAATAAATATCATTAGTGAGAAAAATAAATACATATTTAAAGTTTTACCACACTCATTAAACTAATTTTAAAGATGTGTTAAAGAATTTTCTGTATTATCACATTTTTCTTAATTTGCTTTATTCAATTTCTTTATCTCTGTTTGTAGAGAATCTGATTAACACAAGTATACAAGAACTGAAACTTTTAAAAAACAAGTTCGCTGAAATACCGAAATTTAAGGAAAATCTAAGGAATCTAACAAAACTTACATTTGAATCATCAATGAAAAACTTCACTTTCTGTCGAGAAGCATTAAGTGAATTGAGTAATTTGGATTATCTGATATTATCAGGAAGTCATATTGAAGAATGGACGATATCTGATTTTTCTGAAGTGTATGAGATCAGACTAAGCCGCTGCGAGATGAAGAGAGTCAGTGCAGTGAGGAACCGCTTTAATCACAAAAGTTTAGAAGGTTTGACACATCTATATTTGAACGAAAATTTGTTATCTTCTCTGTCATCCAATGTGTTTTATGGTGCTAAAGGTCTGGAAACTCTGGACTTATCATATAATTCAATTATTCAACTTCCCTCCAAAATATTTGCACCTCTTCGTTTTTTAAGAGAAATTTTTCTGCAAGGAAATAATCTTACTAATTTGCCAATACTTCCATGCAATTACTACATTACGGTCAACGTGTCTCAAAACTTAATACAAAACTTAACAAATTTAGGGTTTTATATTATTCATACTAACATAATCGACATATCATTCAACCAAATTTCTGCGTGGGACTCTCCCAATATATTTACAAAAGTAACAACATGCGAAGATATTTCTCAGATTTCTGAATTCTCAGAACCTACACCATGGGTTTCTACAGTAAATCTGTCTCACAATTACATCACCGTCTTTTCTCCAGCCATGCTAGCTTCTCTGTCCGTTTTAGAAGAAGTAGATCTTGGAGGAAACATGGTTAACTGTGGCGAATGCAAAACATCCCTCTTGCAGCAATGGTTAGCTAACCCCAAAACAAGAGTGAAAAACTTGGGTGAAAGCACACCTCTGGCTTGTTACCAACCTCCAGAACTTAAAGGTAGTAGAACGTAAATGTAGCTTTACTATGCGCACGTTTTGTTGAGCTCTCCTTTTGCTTGTAGTGGTAGTAGAGCTGAGAGTGAGTTTCTAGTTTGTTAGCAATACAGAAAAATCAAATCTGCAGTTCGTTTATCGTTGCAAATAGTTTTTCTATAACTTGGGAACGAAAATGACTAGTTTCTCAAATGTTGATAATCTCTCGCTTTTCTTCTTCTTCTTATTATTATTATTATCTTACAACTATTAAGAGTTAAATTGTTGAGAAGGGATTGTGAAACTCAAGAGAGCGTGCGCAGATGATTTTCTCCCCCATACGTCACACAGTTTTTTACCGTTTTTGACTACATAAATAAATAAATAAATATTTAAGGTCGACTCGTGCTGGAAGTGAACTTCGCTGAAGTGTGCTTCATCCCTCGACGCTACCTGTGGTTGGGGATTGGTGCTCCCGTTTTTGGATTCATCGTAATCGTTGTCTTCGGCGGCACAATGTTTTACTATCGGACGGAAATAGTGTATCTAGTGCACCTCGCAAAAATACGGGCCACTTCAAAAAGAAAGACATATACCCAAAGCAATGCTTATTACGATGCCTTCATCTGTTACAGGTAAGTATATATTAACGTATTAATGTGTGCGACTGCAGTTTCTCTTAGTAACTAAACTTGCATACTTTGAAATTTTCGTCTTAAATGATATTTCGATAATGTGGTAATTGCGACAGTATTTATTCGTATTGAAAGAATGTATTTATTATCTTTGAATTGTTGAAGGTTGCAAATTCTCTAAGCTCTCGACCATTTCTATTCAAATGGATCTCTCCAAAATATCCAACTATTTGAGGGATATGTACATTACCTGTTCTTTCGTTGAAGTCTTCTGCAGACATTATGTAGTAATATTTATTGGGTTTGTGGTAATGTTGTTGAAGAACTTCATATAATTCTTCAGTTAGTTCTGTTCTGCCTTCTTCAGGAGCATACATACTAACTATAGTAAGGTACCCTCTTTCTATTTTTATTCGAACTATCAATATTCTATTATTTGTAAAAGTATAACTTTCTATTTTGTTTTTACATTTTTTATCTATGAGAATAGTAACAACACTTACTGATCATCTTTATTGTTCCATCCCACTATATATCATTTCATAATTTTCCAGGTCTTTTGTTCTTTTAAATTTCATTTTTTTGTTTCTAAAATGATAAATATATTTATCTCTTTCTCTTTTAGGTCCCTATGTAGTTCTATTTATTTTGTAGACGGATCCCTCACAATAATTTTTAATCCAAGAATTCTGGATCTTATACATTCCGAGGGATTTCCAGTTTCCCATATTCTTAATTGCTTGCAAAGGTCTTCTTCCGAGAATTCGTGAACATGTTCCACAAGTTCATTGGCAGCATCAACTCCAGGTTTGAGCCAAGATGCGTCTTGTTGGGGGATCTGCTTTCTTCCCATATGTCTGCCCAAAATATTTCGACGGTATCTTTTACAAGAGGGACAGTGTTGCTTTTCAGTTTTTCAGTCCGATTACGTTAGAATCTTCGCGTCGGTTTCAAACAATAGATTCTGTACACAGTAATATACTCCCGTTTGTAACGTCTAATGCGTTGAGCCCATGCTTGCATTTTCTCTTTTAGCTTCCCAACTACAATGGGCATTGTTGTGTTATTTTGAATTTAGTATTTTTTATCAAAATGGTGTATTTTTCTTTGAATTTTCGAGGTGTGCGTTTGGTTAGGAAATGCCTCGGCTAAAAATGATATTTCACGCCGAGCGCCGGCTATCCGTTTCATAATTCTTTTCGTTCATTGGGGGTACTTGTTTACTCTGTTTGGCTGTTGGCCATAGTGTTCTTGGCTGGCCCCAAAATTATCGGAGGTACCTGAGATCCGTACACGATGTAAATGATCAGTAATATCTACACCTTTACTTGAGATCTCTACCACCCCATTTGAGACAGAATTCGTTTTCTCTATCACTCTATTCACTTTAGAATTTCTGTATATTCTCCTTAAGGGTGCACGAGATTTGAAGGGAAATATACGCACTCTTACCATTTATCTTCGAAGGAGATTTTGCATCAAGTTTATTTGTGTGATTCACAGTCAGATGAATTTTCACCACTGACGGTCATTAAGCAGAGATAAACCTTCAACAGCACCATCGTTTTCAAGGATATTAGACGATTATAAATGTTCGTCATGTGGATGGTTGGTTAGAATAGCATACTCCGCATTTCTCTGGAAGGCAGCAAGTTTGTGAATTTTCCACTACTGACTATGAACCGTCTTTGATAGGCAGTCTCTTGTGACTCTACGGTAGTCTCATATCCGGGTTCCACTCTCTCCACATCTTGTAAACTTCTATTTCTCAGCCCCCATTTTTCGCTTTTGCGTAGTAAAAGCACCACATCATCTCCTTGAATTTATACCGAATCCATATCTGACGATGGCCTCGAGTTACTGCCGGCTCTGGGTCGCTGGGACCCATAGCCGGCAGTAATTGGAAGGCTTATCCGAGGGATGGCCGGATGTCGACAAGGTGATTAGCTCTGTTTCTGGGCAGGTATGGGACATTAGTAGAACAAGACACGTTAAGATTCATTACATCTCTTGTTATATCCTTTTTGCTCATTGGCTTAAGTAAAGTTTCACCGGAAGCAAGTTCGATTTGCTTTACTTCAAATAATAATATTTCAAATAATTTATACATTTTACTAAACTTGGAAAAAAAAATTGGAACTCGTCATGAGAGCTGTGCGTACAAATTTTTACCAACAATTTTTATTGTTAATTTCAAGTGGTAAGAACCGCAAATGGGTGCTGAGACAGCTGACTTCAATCCTGGAACATCCTCCCGAGAGCTACGTCCTGTGCCTTTTCGATCGTGACTTTCGGTTGGGGACCCATATTGTCACCAACATCGTCAACGCCATCGAGCACAGCAGGAAGGTCATCGTCGTTCTCACTCAACACTTCATCGACAGCAAGGTGAGTCGTCTAATGTCTAAGCAATTTACACGCATTTTGGAGAGCTAGTTTGTGATGACGGTGTTTGTGTCAGTGGTGCCAGTGGGAGCTGGAGATGGCGCAGCACAAGCTGTTCAGCGAGGACCGCGAGTTCCTGGTGCTGCTGGAGCTGGAGCCGCTGGAGCGCCGGCGCCTGCCGCGCCTGCTGCGCTTCCTGCTGGACACGCGTCCGGTGGTGCGCTGGCCGCGGCCCGAGACGGCGCCGGCGGTGATGGCGGCGGCCGCAGAGCTGCGCGCGGTGCTGGGGCCCAGCCTACGCCAGAACCTCCTCGCGAACCCGCCGCTTGGGGACGAACCCCGGCCCTCCGCCTCCATAGCGGGCGAACGGACTCCACTCCTAGCTGACATAAGCGCATCAATTTAGGTCGTTGAGACCGTACGCATTTGAAGAACAATATCGAGACGAGAAATAGACAAAGTTCACCGAACGGTTAACTTTGGTGATTAAATAGATCATCAAAGATTTGGTGATTCGATAGATGATCAAATAGATCATCAAAAAAGTGATATTATATATATATATATATATATATATATGTATATATATTCTTATTGACTTTCAATAGATATTTATTTTAGATAACTGTGTATTAAATGCTGTGAAGTGGGTGAATTAAATTTAAGAGTGTTGCAGAAGCAATGGTCATGAGAGAGTGTCTCCCTTTCCAATATTTCCCGATTAATTGACACAATTATTAACATTGTTTAAGAACATTTCTCCTTAAATCAATGGCTGCATGCAAGAACCTGATATGTTTCCTATTTAAAGTTTTGAGATATACAGGTATAATGTTTTCAGACGAGAATATTTTTTTCATGATTTTAAATTACAATTTATTTCTATTAGGTGGGAAAATGTTATAATATTTTATGTACTAATTATTAATTTGTTTTTAGAAATACGTTGTACACAGCAATTTTTATAAATTTTGACACTATCATCATTCATTGTCTTCAGTACAAGAACTTGATCGTTACAATTCATTAAGCATTAATCCTGATTTTCTTTATTATCTGGTTCCTCTACTTCAGTTTATTCTTCTAAATCTAAACTATAATGTGATGCTCTGTTCAGATGAAAGTCAACTAGTGATTAATAAAATCATGGCGAGAATGCAGAGCGCAGTGTCACGGAGCCCGCCTCGAATAGGCGCTTATAGGCGACTCACCAGCGTGCAGTGTTTCCAGAAAAGAAACAGTGGAATGCGGAGACTTTGGCACCAAAATCCGGAATTTTGCGGAACTTTCAACCAAACGTAGAGAACGATTTTCCTAAGGATGAGCCAATGTGACAGCTAGTGCTGGAAACATAACTGAAGGTTGTGTGGTCGTTGTGCCCTCGAGCCCATTAGTCTCCTTTCCTGTATTCATTCGTTTGCAGTTGGCTAACTTTTAAATGGCTTGGACGCTTACTTTTGTGATGTCCTCGTCCGACGAAAATATAGTGCACTTTGAGAAATAATTGAAATTAGGAAGTGCAGTGTTATGTGCTCTTCTCTAAAAATTCTTTTTTGCATAAATATTTTATTAAATTTACGTTTTGTGTGAAAAATATTGTTTATTTTAAAACCAAGACTTAAATGCGAGATGCGTACCGGTGCACGACTTTCCGGCTCAAACTCATTTTTTCTTTCTTTTTACATTCGTGGCAGTTTTCTTTTAGTGATTGAGAGTGCATGTTAAGAGGTTTTCCACATACGTAATTAAATTTAAATATTTCCCGGTCTTGCGTACGTGCATATACCTCAGCGAAACTCTTACTCTTCTGCATAGTGATGTCTTCATGGGAGCCATAACCAAACACTTTACGAAGGGGATGAACAGCTGTCGCGACGGAGGAATACTTCTCTGAAATACATGTGATGTTCACTTGTTTAGTGAAGCGCCACTTTGGCTCATCCTTAGTAATATCCTTCTACTTCTTCCTTAGGCTTTTTGCTTGTGGCAATTTGTACAATGCGGATTTGCAATAAAAAATGTGGTACAAGTTATAATTACATAATAAAGTAAGCACAGACAAAGTTTGAGAAGACCAGGCATTAAAATTCATGACTAGGAGTTGGGACTCTATTCTTGACGAGTGTAGCCGCGCAGATTTCTAAACATCGTTGAAAATCGTCGAAATTGTAACATCGTTGAAAGTGTAAAACGACTGTGTTCATAAATCTGCGCGCCTGCAAGTGTAGATTTCAAGAATAGGGTCCCATTACTATCGTTCCAAGTTACATTTCAATGAGATAGTAATAGATTAGCAAGAGGGAAAATGTTCCACTTGATAGACTAATAAATATGCAGAAAAAACAGTAAAAAGCAAGACATTTTTAAAAAATATTAAATTGTAAAAATGCGGATATTTTAGTCATCCGCATGACTCAATTCGAATTGCGGATTGAACGTCGAAAATGCGGAAATGCGTTACCTCTGGCAAAGCTGCAGTGGTGGAACTGCATGCGTCAGAGGCAGGGACTATTGCCGCGCGAGCAAACGATTGGCCAATACGAGCAAACTTTGCGTGAAACTAATAGATTGAAATTGGAATATTCTTAATTTTTAATTAAGGTGGATTGCATAAGTATGCAAGGAGTTGAATTGTAGTAATTGTAATTTTATTCATTTAAGTTATTGAAAGAAATGAAGTGGTTCAATTATTCTGGGAAGGTGTTGCTCGTGCAACGTCTCCTGAGCCGTGGGCGAAAGCCCAGGAATCTATATGCCGCTTTTGACGTTGCGATTTTCTGAAAAGGGCCTCTTGCAGCTGCACGATATCTGATTCGCCGTCTGATCGGGAACGACGGTGGGCAAAAGCTTCTAGTGTGAAGCACATTTTGATTACAATAAAACAGTCGCGGCTCGTGGTTTTCTTAATAGGGAAGGCGGCTATATTATATGTATTATATTTATTATTGTATGTATTATTATATATATATATATTTATATATATTATTTATATATGTATTATTGCATGTATTATATTTCTATACATAATCCCTTCCGATACAGGCATACGGGAGTAGCGCTCCTATCGCAAACTGAGAAAATTAGTTGATGCAATTCACTCGCTGAGCTGCATGGTAATGCTATCTGGTGAGCACGCCCTTCTTCACACCCTACGCCCCAGCCTTGAAGGTTAACTGAGCGCAGCCTTCGTCCGCCGGTAAGCCTGTGCAGTGAATGCATGACGTCACGCCTCCACGTTTTACACAGGCCTTATGGCGGAATGAAGTGGGAGCCTTACGCTTTTGTCTGCCCTGTCAACAACTTCAAATGCGTTACGGACGACCGTTATCGAACTCACACTCAAAAATTTTGATATGACTGTTATATAATGTAACTCAGAAAGCAATTATTAATAAATAAATACATTTATAAATATAATTTTAAATTTATTTTGGGCGGCGATTTCTACAGGAGAGGCTCCGCCTTAGAGCCTTTAATGACGAGCCGCGCCTGCAATCAAATCACTCGTACTGAGCTTGGCTAGGAACAGGATGTGTGGGAACTAGAATGGATAATACATTTAAACTATATTTAAATAAACAACTTTCTTGTCCTAACGCCATTTCCAGAAACTGATTATAAGCCTTTCTCGGATACGCCACCCGTGTCTGACAACGCGCCGTGCCGTCAGAACGAGGCCAGCAGTCGCCACACAGAAATCGAGCTGAGGTCAGCGTCACATCCGTTGCCGGCCTTCGCGGCACGTCCGGCGTATCAATGTATGACTTATTAATGTACTCAACGACTGATAAGTAGGGCCCGGATTTTAATGACAAGTCATATATTGTTTCTGAACCTTCGGGTGAATTTTATAACAATTTGTGCACGAATCCAGGTATTGTCGATTAGAAAAACGTATTTTTATTGTGCATATAAAGTCATATTTACACTGTTTTTAGTAAAAGTTTATATTTGGGCCAAATTTTGCCATAAATGTATATATTTGTCATATTTTGAAAGACGTTTTTAGTGAAAGGTCATATTTTGGCCCAAATTTACCCAAAATGCATACATATGTCATATTAAGGGCACAAGAATAAAAAGCTTGAAAGTGAGTCTTGCATGACAATGTATCAGGTGATATTGTCACAAATAAACTCAACAATTATACTACAAGCGTTATTTGAAACAGGATTATTTGTTTTACAGACACAAGCTTTTTTTTAATGCTAGTTAGTTCCAAAGACTGCAAACCGTATTTACCATACACACAATCTGTTCTTGAGTGAATTTTGTATTTATGTTATACCTAAAATATCAACAGGAATTAAAAAAAAAACTTGTATAACGTCATATTTTATTTATTAAGGTCATATTTTTATAGGTTTTAGGTCATAAATGCTTGCATATTTCGCTGATTTTTAGGTCATTAAAATCCGGGCCCTACTGATAAGTGGATGTTGGCCGACTGATGCGGTGAAGAAGCAGGCTGTCTACTATCCTACAGCCGTGACCTGGTCTGGGGGGTTTATGAAGAAAAAATATTTATAATATTAATAAGCAATCTTCAAAATAATGCTTTAATTTCTCATTTGTT
>BLKR01016089.1:0-37323 GCA_011170035.1 Teleogryllus occipitalis
CGTGAGTGTAGTGCATGTTTTCCTCGGGAGATGGCGATGGTCCTTCCCTGATGGACAGCGAGATCCGGCGCCGACCTACCGTCGGCTAGTGGGGTTTCCCCCTAACCAGGACTCTCCCACCAGTGGGGCACCGCCCCAAGAGGGACAAGCTCTAAGCTCCCGACCAGTCTCCCGGGATATGTGGTAGTGTAGTGCATGTTGGTGTAAGTGTGTGTGTGTAAGGGGAGAGGAGAGGACAAGGAAGAGGAAGGAAGGATCGCGCACGGTCCGTGGCCCGTTTGGTAGGGTACTGCTCCAGCATTCGTCTGGTGTTGATTGGAGAAACCACGGGAAACTACCGATCAGAGCAGCCGGCCGATAGAATTCTCCTCCAGACAGCGACTGAATTCGACTTATTCCTTTGAATTTATTCAGATTTCTTTCATTTATTCGCTCTTCCGTGCGATCGGCGTCATACAAGTAGATCGGCACCAGCGCGTCCATGTAACGCAGGCAGTGCGCGAGCGATGCTCAGGCCGTTGGCGATTGCCTCCAACGTCTTCAGGTCTGATCGGGAGGGGCAGCGCATGCGCGCGACGTCCCCACACTCAAGGACAAAGCGTGCCAAGGCAATGTATCTCTTTTTATCTGCTTGGAGTGCAAGCGCCCGTAATTGTGATATTCTCCGTTACGCGTAGCAGCCTTTAGCGATACTCATGAAATTAGGATTATTTTTCCATAAGAATAGAGAAAAAGCGAACCAATAGTTTTAAATAACTGCTTTCCATCCCTTTCGTATGAAGAAAAGAAATAAGTAATTGAGTGATGGGCGATCGTATCCTAAACTGATATTTCAAAATTTAATTTTTAAAATGAGAACTGAAAATTGGGAAAAGCGTCGAGCATGTTTATTTAAATACTGTAAAATGTATTATTCCAATCTTTGCAATAAAAAATACAAAATCTTCGTTGTTATTTTGCGATGAACAACCTCATTCTTCCAACATTCTAATTTAAAATAAATAAGTGCTAAATATGTGTGCGAAAAGAGTAATGTGGTGGTTAACACTCCTTCACTATCAACGCCCTAGGTCCATAGTGAGGAGACGTCATTGGTTTATACACAGATTTATTGAAACTTTAAAATCGATGTTTTGTGCCAGATGTTTTTGTTTTCCGATGTTTCATTTTTTGAATGAAAAAATTACCGTTATAAAAAATAAATTGATAACTTTTAATTTTTTGCCAATTGTTCAAATCATATTTTGACTTCGATTTGTCTGTTGAATCTGAATTACAAACTAAAACATATGGATTATGTCAAATTAAATTCCTCTTGCGCGACAATTAATGACAGTGGTTACTAAACCAGGTGTAAACACATTAATTGTTATGGGGTACTACTAATACTCATTATTATCGATGTTTTAATTTAGAACATGCTGCATGACCTGTCAGAGAAGGCAATGGAGGCAAGTCAAGGAAACCACTCTGAGTATTTTCTCCCAAGAAAACCCATCATGGATCACCTAATTCCCATATATGGGAGATAGGACCAAAGAAGAATCATGCCTTGTACATCCCATGCTTCAAGTCAGGTTAAAGTAGTATTTCTAGATCCTTAATTTCTTCAACCAACATTGTTATAGATGAGTGTACAAGCAATGCCTTACTTTTTAATGTGCCGATAGCTGCGTGGACTCGTGTTTCATCAGCAACAGCCAGAAAACTAATGCCTTAAATAGCTGCGAGTTTGCGGTGCTTATCAAGATCTATTTGGTTTGTCAACGCCAGTCGTGGATATCGCTAGTGTGAACTTCTGCCCTGTCCAACGTGGGCTGGCTGCTTGCCCGGCTGCCAGTGGTAGTGAGAACTCACCTGCGTAGCCACTTATAGAATCTGGCAGAGGATTCGGGAGACATGCATGACTGGATTCTGGTTTTCTATCATTGAACGAGCTGATTATATAACAAATATTGTTTTAATGATACTAATACCCACCCAAGATAAACAATTATGCCCCATACATCATATCAGTACTAAATTACAATTGACGCCTACTGCGCTCTGACTATCTATTCCTCTCTCTCTCTCTCTCTCTCTCTCTCTCTCTCTCTCTTAACCGTCTTTCTCTCCACCTTTTGATTTAAATGTTCGTGGGCGGTTGCCCCATTTGGCGATCTCACCCGAATGCTCCGTGCTCGGCGCTGGTAGGTGTTGATTTCCGGTGGCAGCGAGGCTCAGTCAGCTCCAGTCGACGCCGGGTCTCCCACGCAACTCGCTGAAGTGGCGGCGTGGCGAGATCGATGCCTCAGGGAAGGCGCCTTCCGTCTTCCGTTCCTTCGGGTGGTGCCCGCACATGTGGGACGGACACGCTTGCGTGCGTACACGCGGTAACGTCCACGCTTGTACCAGTTCACGTTCGGCGGCTAACGGCTCAGCGCGAGACACTGATCGCGGCACTCAGCAGCCATACGGCGGCGCAATACTCAGACGAGCCGAATCCAGGAGCGATAAAGTTCCGACGCACTTAGGAAGAGCAGAAGATCGCTCACCGAAGAATTTTCAAATAAGAAGGCTGGGGAAGCTCGTATCTCCCTATTTATGGCACGCGCCATTCCCTCTCCCGTCACGATGACGCGGTGGCTCTCCGCCAATCACGCATCGGGTTGTGCGTCACGTGACTTGTCTCATCTTGGCGTAGAACCGTCAAGTAGCGCCATCTGCCTAGTCTATTAACCGCCCTGTGACGTAGGCCTTCGCGCCCTTTCACCGGACGAGGCGCGCCCTTCCCATGACGTCAGGGGTTTTTCCTTGGCGTGGATTTGACAAGCCGTTGGGCATTTCCGTCCCTTTGTTCGACTTCCTGTGGCTGAAGGGGATTATTGCCGAAATACCTCGTGGTGGTCTGTGCCGCTACACTAGTTTGTACGATGGGAATGTTGTATGGTACTACAAAGTGTACATCAACTTATGCTCTCCAAATGATTTTTAAGACGTTTGTATTATTTTTAAATTATTTTTAAGAAATTTTTTATAAATGTAATTTCGTATTATGTAAATGTGTTTTTTAATTAGTGAATTTTAATATTACATATATCATCCGATTTTACATATATACTACATATTCTTACTGTTTTCATTACATATTTATGTACATATTTTGATGTTTCCTACTACAATTTTTTCCAGTCTCTGCTGATTAGAGTGCTCGTCTTTGTCAACTTTACACCAAAGTCAAAATGAAATGTTCATTATATTTTGATCAGGAAGAAAATATTAGCGTAAAAATGTTAGTGTACCACAAGTATCATAAATCCGTCGTTTACCTTAGAACAATCACACGAAGTATTGGAATACATCGTTATACGTACGTATATATACGGGGTACTATACATAGTATAGAGAAAGTTACGTAATGCTGCGAGAAAAAATGGCGTGTTTTAGCAGAAAAAAAATATTGCCGAGCCCTGATAACGAAAAAGTGGATAAATCCAATTGCTAAATTAAGAGAGAAAAATTCCTCTAACACGTGGTTCAGCCGGAATCCCTGTGAGTCCTTGTCGTCGAAAAAACAATTGAGAACAAAAGCGTCCATCCGTTTGTCTGTCTGTCTGGCCGTCTGTGAACATCACTAGCGCTTAGGCGCTAGGATGGGACCATGCTTAGGACTTTTTACAAATTGAAGAAACCCCTGTCCATCTGGCTGCAGGTGAAGCTTTGAAAGTTTGAAATATTTGAAAATTTGACTGGTGGTTTCCGTGATTTCTTGATCACTGCTTCTCAATCCTGCATTCTCAATGCCTATCCTCAAGCCCGACACCCATTCAAACCACCACTCAATGCGCTTGCGAAACGTTTCGTACCCACTTCTGACCATAGTATTTCTATCAATTAATAGTATTTCTCTAGTAAAAAATTTCTGATCAAAGGTCAGTAAAGGAGAGTGCTTTTATCAGTTCCAAATTTGCGTTTAGAAAGAAAATCTAATGCAGACTTTTAGGTTTACCGCGAGGACATGCTGAGTAAAAATTAACATTCAAATGTACTAAATCACTATGAGCAGTGCAAAGGTACTTAATATTACAACAGAATGATCGGTTATTATCTCTGTTATTTTCGGGCCATTACCAGGCGATAGCTGTCACTGCAGCGCCTCTGACCGGGAGGTCCTAGGTTCGAGTCCCGACAGCGGTACGATTTTTGACACTAGCTTTTCAGCTAGGCCGAATTCAGTCGCTGCCTGGAGGAGAATTCTAGCGGCCGGCTGCTCTGATCGGTAGTTTTCCGTGGTTCCTCCGATCAACACCAGGCGAATGCCGGAGCAGTACCATACCAAACGGGCCACAGACTGCGCACGATCTTTCCTTCCTCTTTCTTGTCCTCTCCTCTCCCCTTACACACACACACGTACACCAACATGCACTACACTACCACATATTCCGGGAGACCGGTCGGGAGCTTAGAGCTTGTCCCGGCTGCGGCGGTGCCCCGGTGGTGGGAGAGTCCTGGTTAGGGGGAAACCCCACTAGCTGACGGTATGTCGGCGCCGGATCTCGCCATCCAGCGGGGAAAGACCACCGACATCTCCCGAGGAAAAAAACATGCACTACACTAACGGGACTAATGACCAAAGCTGTTGACGCTCCCGGAAACACGAAAAAACGAAACCAAACCAAACCAGGCGATAGCCGGTACAACACCCTAACAAGCGGGTCACGTACCCCCCACGACTTACCTTCCTATTCTTGTGCCTCCTCTCCCCTTACACACACACACACACACACTTATATTAATATGCAAAACACTACCTCACATGTCGTAGTGTCGCAGTTGAGAACTTAGAGCTTGTTCCGGCTGAGGCAATTTCCCGCTTGGGGAGATACCTGGAAAAGGGGAATCCCCCTACAAGCCTGTGTGAAGGCCTGCGCCGGATCTCACGTTTTAGCAGAGGTGGAATACTGATATCTCTTGGATGTAATATGCATTCCACTTACGAGATTAATGATCTATGTAGAAACAGTCAATTCTTTCTTATTCACAAAAGTAAAAAAAGTACTCGTTACTGTTTAGACCTCGCCTTTATTATGCTGCTTTTAAATTCAAATTCAGCCTGTATAACCTACATCCACTACTTCTCTTCATATCAGACCCCACTGTAGTGTCGAACATGAGGTTTCAAAATTGCTGATCATGAACTCGTAACCTCATAGTACACTGTTAGAAATTTGTGCCTTACTTTTCATGTAAAAGTACATGAAAGTAACTTTCATGTATGTAAATTAAATTTAATGTACACGTACAGTAACTTTAGTGTATGTTGTACTACATTAATCTCCCTTTAATGTACAACGTACATTAAAATTCATGTGCAGCCGTACATTAAATATACATTAAATTTAATGTAATTTCTGATAGTGTATCTGTTCTGTTATCCGAGATGAATACTGTGAAAGGGCGACAACCGTTTGGCGGTTCTCCGAAGTTTGGAAACTGGCGGATTCATGGACATGGAATCAAACAATTCGGTATCACATTCGGTAGAGCCTGAGTCTTATGAAGGGAGGTAAACCACACAAATTAAGTTCTGTGAAGAAATAACATACACACGCGCTCTCAATGTGTAATGTATCGCCCAATGGACTTTGGATCCAGTAATCTGAGTTCAATATCGGTGAGTCGTATTTATTGAAGTAAAGATGTGATCATATATCAAATTCTGCAAAGGGAGCGCGGACATTTGCAATCCCTTTCTATAGCGGTAAGAAGAGCAAATCTCGATGGTACACATCTTGAATTGAGGAAAGTTTACGTCTTACAGTACATTCTGCGAAAAAAGCGGGTGTTTGTGCCGTCCCATGGTGTAATGGTTAGTATGCTATACCTTAAATCGAGCGATCCCATTTTGTATCTCGATGGGACCAATGTTTTCTTGAGAATATTTGAAGTCTCATATTCTGATGAAAGTTGGTGTGCAGGCGCTTCCATTGAGTAATCAGAAATGAAATCCAGAAAATCCGTTGAGTTCAAATTGCATTGGAATCTGACATTTACTGAGTAAATTTTACATCTCATAGTAAAATCTGCGAAAAAATTGATCGGTTTTTCGAACACTGAAAGCAGCGATCCACATTCAAACACCGTTGAAACCTTTAATTTTTTAGAATGTTTGTCTATTTTAAATTCTGTAATGAAAAGGTGTTTTAATTTTATCCCGTGACGTAATGGTTAACGTTCTGGGCTTTGGATAATGCAATTCGAGTTCAAATGTCGTTAGGACTTGCATTTTATTGAGATGTTTACGTTCCACAGTATACTCTGCGATGAAATAGCGCGACAGTACCATGGTGTAATGATTAGCACTCTGGGCTTTGAATCCAGCGATCCAAATTCAAATCTCGGTGGGACGTCTCTAGGTAAATTCTGCGATGAAATGGGGAATCTGAATCCCCACGAAGCACCCAGTTCACCTTATCTCAGTTGAAATCTCAGTGCTGGTGTATTAGTGAGAAAAGTATGTGTCACTTGATAAATTCTGGGAGTTCAAATCTCCCTAGGACCTATGGGTTATTTTAGAAATGTTTGCCTCTCATTGAATTTTTGAATGAAAACTGGCACCAATGCTATCCCATAGTGTACGAATTATTTCTCTGCCCCCCTCCTCGAGTTTGTATTGGTTATCTCTCCGGGTCCTCCAAATATCCGAGTATTCTCAGTAAAAATTTCGTTTTTTTTATTTAAAAAATTACGTATCGTATCAAATTCTGCGATGCACTGTGAGGCAAATGGCGTCCCTTGGTCTAATATTTAAAATCTGTGATTTATAACCAGTCTTTTGAGTTCAGATCTCGGAAGACAGTCGATCAGATCAGTTTATTATTGTGAAAAGATTATATCTCTTTATATCTCACGGTAAAGTGGGCGACGAAAGAGTAAAGCAAGCGGTATCGTGGTGTAATGATCAAGACCATGGATTTTTAAATTCAGCGATCCGGGATCATATTTCTTAGGAAACTGTTTTATGGAGTTTAAGCTAAAATTAAATTGAGTTGTGTTTAAGTCTCATATTAACTTCCATGATGAATGTGGCTTCCGATGAGTTTCCGTGGTGTAGTGGTTAGCACACCCATTTTTACGCTGAATCCTTTCAGGACTATGAATCCAGCGATCCGTATTAAAATCGCAGTGTTTGATTGAGAAGTATTTACGATTCACGGTAAATTCTGCGATAAAATGGGGTGTACCTGAGGTATCATGCTGTAGTAATTAGTACTCTGGGCTCTTAATCCTGCGATCCAGCAACCCATTTTCACATCGCTGTGGGGACTGTGCTTTAGTAAATTGTTTACTTCTCAGAATAAATTCTGCAGTGAAATTGGGAAAATTGCCGGCTAAACAGAAGTAAGAGAAATTTGAAAACGCAAGCCCTTCCCAATTCACGGTTTGACGTTGTGTCTCAGTGTTCGAAATTTTAAATGTATTTCTACTGTATTAATACATCGCGATGTACTGATGCTGGGCCGTTCAATCGCCAGTTGAGCCGCAGCTCTCTAAAAGTAGCAACCATATTACAAACTACCTTAAAACATATGGAACATTGAATGCCATTTAGATGTTAATTACTTGTGAGTGCCGTATTTCCAAATTTGACACTCTTCCCATTTTTCTGCTAACATTAGTCTAAATCTACCAGCACAGACTCAAAATTGTCAACATTACACCAAAGAAAGTCAAAATGAAATGTTCATTATATGTTGAACAGGAAGAAAATATTAGCGTAAAAATGTTAGTGTAACACAAGTATCATAAATCCGTCGTTACGGAGTACTATACATAGTATAGAGAAAGTTATGTAATGCTGCGAGAAAAAATAGCGTATTTTTAGAAGAAAAAGTTATTGCCGGGCCCTGATAACGAAAAAGTGGATAAATCCAATTGCTAAATTCCTCTAACACGTGGTTCAGCCAGAATCCCTGTGAGTCCTTGACGTCGAAAAAACAATTGAAAACAAAAGCGTCCGTCCGTTTACCTGTGTGTCTGTCCGTCTGTGAACACCACTAGCGCTTAGGCGCTAGGATGGGACCATGCTTAGGACTTTTTACAAATTGAAGAAGCCCCTGTCCATCTAGCTGTAGTTGAAGCTTTGAAATTTTGAAAAACATTCTTTCAAATTTGGGGTACTTTTTATAAAGCCCCCCGAACATTTTCAAAATTTTCTCAAAAACGGCATCATATTTTTTCTTTAAATTTCTTGTAAGACTAGTGTAAAATGCACTTATACAGGTGGCATAGGTCCGATTTTCACGGTTAACTCTGAATTTTCGAAAATTGGAAAATTTTGGATTTTTTCGGCGTCTTCCTACAACTACAAAATTAAAGATGGAGATTTTCTCTTCAAATGGAATTTGTTGTTCATAGTCACTTCTTTCAATGAGGCATGTACATCATTTTTAAAATTTGAATAGTTTACGACCAATAATACGTGCAATATGTGCAATTTTAAAAAATACCAAAAACAAG
Source organism: Teleogryllus occipitalis (assembly GCA_011170035.1). Classification (NCBI taxonomy): domain Eukaryota; kingdom Metazoa; phylum Arthropoda; class Insecta; order Orthoptera; family Gryllidae; genus Teleogryllus; species Teleogryllus occipitalis. Next base: position 8,500 of record BLKR01016089.1, read on the forward strand.
ATTGTCTCAAAACGGCTCCAATTTTTTTTCTTTAAAGTTTTAGTAAGAATAGTGTTAAATGTATTCTATAAGATGACAACCCTATAAGGTGCCATTTTGATCTATTCTTTTATTGTTGTTTTTTCAAAAATTACAAAATTGTAAAATTTTTTACTTGTTTCTTACATCTTTAATATTTACATTAGTGGCGATTTGTTCACATTGTATTGACGAGTACATGTGCTTTAAATAATGTCATATAAAAGTACTTGAAAAATCAACAGTTTTCTGTGAAAATGAGCTCAAATTTCTCCATTTTGAGAAACGCTCAAATGCGATTTGATTGAGAAACCCCCAAAATGTCTCCAAATTGTTTCTTCCTACTCTCCCAACGGATAGTGCTTATTGCAAGCAGTGTGGGCGCGCCAGTCTGGGCGTGAGGACGCCGCTTTGAATGGGGGGCGCGGCGCGTCGGGGGCGTCAGTGGGGGCACGGGCGGAGAGAGGGGCGTCCTGGCAACAGAGCGCGAACTTCATGAAGCGCGGGGGCGGGGGAGGGGGCGCTGCGTCAGCTGTGGGTGCGCGCGAGGGGGAGGGGGAGGGGGCGGGGACCGGAGCGCGCAGTCAAAGGGAGCAGGAGCAGGGGACAGGTGCGGCGCGGCGCGGCGGCCGGAAGCAGCGCGCCGGAAGGACGTCCGGGGCCGGTACCCCTCGCCACAGGGCGCCCCCGCAGTGCCTCGCTTCGCGGCGGCCTCGCGGAGCGGCCACTTGCCCACTGTGGCGCGTTGCGCTACTTCAGACATTTTCCTTATTCGAAGTCGTAGGCTTCCGCGGCCAGAGTCATGTAAATGATCTTGGCAGTCCAGGTGACGCCGCGTCGAAGGCTGTGTTGCCGACGTTTCGACCATCTTCTCGAACAATTTGCCCTGAGGAAGACCACGACAAGATGGTCAAAACGTCGGCAACACAACCTTCGACGCGGCGTCACCTGGATAGCCAAGATCATTTACATTTTCCTTACTCGTTTAGTCGAACTTGAATCATTCACACTTCCAGAATCCAAATCTTGGATAATTCTAATTTCATTTTGAATATTTCCGATATTTCCTTCTAGAGTCAACAGGGCCTGTATGGTACTTGTACAGTTCCCTATTTTTATCGATATTTTATTATATTTCCTGTTCAGTATCTTCAAGACACTCTCCAGCTCACCTGCATTTGTGTAATTTTAAAGATCACTGGGAAGTGAGCGACCTTGGGAAGTCTATTTTTACTCTTCGTTACTACTAGATTGTTGCGTGATTAGCGGTCACATAAGCTTTTTTAAGGTGATTTCTTTCTTAATTTTACTGTATTTGTGACGGTATTTTATTGGTGTATTTCGTAAAATAAAGTTTGAGTGTTAAATCTTAGACCGTGAAATATGTTTTTAGTAACATTTTTCCTTTGAGAAAACGTATGTAATTTAAAAGCTTGTAATTCGATTCTTTTAACTCTCTTTAACTTCGAATGATCCGTTTGACTGTTTTGTTCCAATCAGGCGTGAAAACACTTTTTGTCAAAGAATTTCTTGCAAAGTGTTAGGAAGAAAATCTGCTTATGAAGACCGAAGCCAACCTAGATTACTGCCGTAATAGCGATCCACGAGGAGCTTTGCATCTCACAGCCATGAGGAATTATTCATTTTATGAAAGTTACAATGAATTTTCTCACACTGGAAATCGGACACGGGACTACGTTATTTATGAGCCGGTCGGAGTAATTATATTATTTATTTAATGTCATAAAATAGTGAAAACAATGTGTTCCTTTTTTGTGGTTCAAGGAGAGAAACTACATTTACTATTTTAAAAAGTGTAAAGGACATATCCAGCTCTGTTGCTACCAGCTTCAATTGAAACTATAAAATTTGGTGTCGAGATGAAAGTCACGTATATAGAAGGCAACACAAAATTTTTGACGTGTACTTAGCGAATGTACAATAATATTGGGCTACCGTACTTTCAAATGATCATAATACATTAGTGAATTAAGCTCTTTTTAATGAATTTCCCATACGGATGGATAATTTCGATTTCAATATTAACAGTATCTGTGCTGATACTGAAGGACAGATATCGTTGTATTAATACCAAAACTATGGTACCTGTATCAGGAAATTTTACTATTGGCATATAATTACTCATTATTCAAGACCAAAATTGGCGTTACTGCCACTCTTGGTTTTCGAATCAATGATTCGCTAGACTAGTTTTACAAAAGTCTTTCCCGCAATGTTGAAACAAAGTATTTATAGAATTAGTCACTTTAGGGGACCAAAAAAATAAAACGTACTTCATACAAGTGGACTGAATCTTCGGGTATACGGTAATTTTTTTATTACGACTGGAGCGTCTGTTGAACGGTAAGCAAATATACAAATTCGAATTATAGATTTCATGAAATTTAATTCCATTGGTTCTCAACAGGTGTGCCGCAGCACAGCAACGAACAGCGTAATTCCGTGAATGTACCGCTAAAATATTTTCGTAAGAAAAATAAGAACACATAAACCAAGCACAGTATATTAAACATTTTACTAATGTTATTTATTAACGTTGATTCTAAGACTACACAATTATATTATAAAACCACTAATTCAGTTTGTAAATAATAGTTGTGTACTTTTAAAGAGAAATACGGGCTTCTTTACTTTTGCGCAATAGTTCTATACGGGAAGAAATTTGTGATATTTCAGAGAAATACACTCATAATTCTTCAGCCACTCATTTTTAATTTGCGTCAATTCTATAAATTTCTTGTTCGCACAGTATAAATTTCATGTTCGTCCCCATTGTTGAAAGCTAAATTAGTGTTGAAAATAATGTAGCTTCGGAGCACTTGAAATCCTACTCTCAATGGGATTGTACTCAATGGGTGTGCCGTAATGTTCTCCATGACAAATAATATGCAACAAGCTAAGAAGGTTTAAGAAAACTAAGTTAATTTATATTAGAAGTACATAAATGCTAAAAATTATGTTCCAGTAGTAAAAAAATTATTCAAATGTTTGTGAGAGAAAGCAGGTCCACGTTCTTTTAACATTTCGAAGTGTAGATTTTTAATGTGGAATAGAAATATTTTCGATGTGGATCTTTAAAATTAGTTAATGGTATTCATTCTGAAAAATTGGTCGATTCCGAAAGCAGCCATTTAATTCTACGGATTTTATAAGAGTAGTTTAAAATAACTCTACTGTAGAATCTTTTTTCTTCATTAGTAATGTTTGAAAGAAGAAGTTCAGCAGATATAATATTACTTGTATCAAAACTGAACGTAGTTTCACTTAAAAAGTTTATATACATAATTTGTATATTAGCATTTTATATGTATTACATAGCATCTACTCACTTGCGAACCAAATCGAAAATAGTTTTTCGTAAAAATTTGAGTTTTATCTCATTCGAATATTTATATACTACACTAGTTATTCCAGTAATCTATTGAAAATTCCGAATACACACAGAACAAAAGACAAACTTTTCCAAGTCAATGTAATTCTTGCCATCTGATTGTAATTCATTTCGTTTCTTCCAAAGTGTCCTCGGTCATTTAATAGAATTCCAAGATAATTCCTTTCAGGTTTCACGCTTCATGCCCCGTGATCACAAGTTTCCACTTGCTTTCGTTGTAACTACATGGTTACATGACATTGTTTCTGTGAGACCCAGTTCAGCCGAGAGCGCAAAGCGCCTGGGCCAGTGAAGCAACGCATACCTCACACTTTCATGCCAATCTTCTCGCATTGTTTTCCCATTGGACCTGGCCAGGCGCCAACTGCGATGCATGCTACGATTATTAATAACATGCGTAAAATAAATACGATTCTATGTCCGTTAGATGTCAGGTTTATTTGAATATCGCGTTTCGAGGATTACCTCTTATTTTTTAATGAAGAGCAAGAAAATTATTTTTTTTAGATTCATCATCATCATCATCATTACCATCATCCCATGTGTCCACGACAGGTTTTCATGAACTCGCGTCTTTTACAGAAGCCTATATTATCTCCTCTCGTAATCTTTACATTTCTGTCTTTCATATGCCTTAGCGCAGGCTTGCACAAGCGCCCCACCGCCGCGCCCCACGAAAGCGGTGGCAGCCCTTCCGCGCCCCACCGGCTTCTCGTGACTTTCACTTTTGGGGCAAGTGACCGCTGCCCGAGCCCTAGGGGGGAGGAACGCTCTGTAGCTCTTAAGACGGAAATGCGTTAAGTTGAATTTGACAACTAAAGACTTGAAATAACAGATGTAGTTTCTGGAGAGGGGAGGTTTAATTTTCTATACTGTTATTTCAGATTAAATTGTTGAACAACTCCCACAAATTTCATGGACAATCTTTAGCGTTGCAACTGATTTTGAAAATATTTGTTATTTAAATAACAAGAACAGAATCTTTAACGATCTATCATTGTTGTTAATAATTATACTTTATAAATTTAACCCAGGAATATCTTGTTGTAATACACTTGACCATACATTTCAAAATGTTTCAATGCTAATAATTTTATTTATATAAGGAAGAAAATAGAAACATTGTTTGAGACAATGATAAAGAGAACAAAGAATTTTGAGAAACACAAGCATATCGTTTTTATTGAATAAAAGTCACATTAAGTTTCACTTTTTTTTTAGAGAAATGATCGAATCAATATTTGGCGAGAGTGTTTGTGTCACTGCCACTCGCAGTGTCGACTGCAGATGTGACAGTGTCATTCGGCCTCTGAATTTGGTTTTTTGTAAGTTCATGCAAGAGAAAAACTGCTCACAAATATAAGTTGAGCCGAACATTGATAGTACCCGTGCAGCTGCGGCACGAATTTTTGGATACATGTCCTTACTGATTCCAGCATAAAATTCTTCCTTACTTTTTCTATCGAACACGTCTCTCATAGTTGAATCGCATTGAAGATCAATACATTCCATTTGAAGTTCATCCGACACTTCTTCAATAGGTACAGAGAAGGGCGCTGTAAAAAGTCGGAAATCACTTCTAAGAGCAGTGAAATCTGCAAATCGTTGCACGAATTCTTCCCTTAATTTTTCAATTTCCTCTGAGTACATCTGCATTCGATGATATGCTTCTTTCTTTAGAGAATTTACAGCAGGAAAATGTTTACAATCTTTTTGTTTTAATTGAAAACTCCATAACTGTAATTTTCTGAGGAACGCTTCGATACGATCAAACAGGTTTGTAATTAGTTCATTCCTTCCTTGCAGTTGGATATTCAAATTATTTAAGTGAGAAAAAATATCACTCATGAAAGCTAAATCGCACACCCAGTTTGTATCGTTCAACTCAGGCACATGGTTATTTTTCTCTTTCAAGAACATTGATATTTCATTTCGTAGTTCAAATACTACTTTTAGGACTTTCCCCCGACTCAGCCATCGGACCTCAGAGTGATACGGCAAGTCCTTGAATGAAGCGTCACAAGCTTCCAGAAGTTCGGAAAATTGCCGGTGGTTTAGACTGCGACTTCTTATAAAATTCACACATTTCACAACAACATTCATTACATTCCCTAAATTTAATGTTTTGGCACAGAGTGATTCCAAATGCAAAATACAATGGATGAACGGTACAGGACTACAACCCATCGCAGTTAACTTTTCAGTGACGCGACCAGCAAATCCCTGACGTTTCCCTGTCATCGCCGGAGCACCATCCGTCGTCACACTTGTTAATTTATCCAGAGGAAGGTTAAATTCTTCCATACAAGACACAACGGCAGAAAAAATGTCTTCACCTTTCGCTGTACCTCGGAGGGGAATTAATGATAATAATTCTTCTGTGATGGCAAGGTTATCACTAACACCCCTAATAAAAATTGCTAGTTGCGCAATGTCCTGAATGTCAGTACTTTCGTCCAGTGCCAAAGAAAATACAATAAAATCATTTATCCGATCCTTCAATTGATGTTTCAAATCTGTAGCCATGTCATCAATTCTTCTTGCGATTGTGGTACGTGACAAGCAAACAGTGTTGAGTGTGCTTACCACATCAGGACACAAAATGTTAGTAACGTCAATGAGGCACTGTTTAATAAATTCTCCTTCCCGAAATGGTTTTGAAGCCTTTGCTACGTTCACTGCTACGGCGTAACTGGCTCTTAGAGCTGCATCACTGTCTTCGTTTGCTTTATTTCGCTGAAAAAGATATGAAATGACTGTCAGCTAGCTAAAATTATTATTCACACAACGATTCTCATGCACACTATTGGCAACGTAAAGAACAATGACACAGGAAAAAAATTAAAAAATAAATATATTTTACGTGTTATTTAAAATTTAATTTTAAAAATAATTTATAAATAAATAATTTTTTTGATATTAATTTAATTTAAAATGTATACAGGCATCAGAAATTGCAAGAAGAATAAAGCTTACTTACTTTTAGTGCTTCACGAAGTTCTTCTATCAAATTCTCTCGGTCATTGCCTGACGTGTTGTGGTATTCCTCATGGGTATTGTAGTGTCGTCGTACAGCTGTTACTTTTTTCTCCGACACTATCTTCTGACATACGAGACACGTTGCTGCTCCATTTCTCTCCGTGAATAAAAATTCGTGCTCCCAGTTAGCATTGAACCGACGATTCGCAACTACTCGATTTCGTTCGGGACCTGCCATGATTTGCACACCCTCAGTTCACCCTTGCGACTGACTATTTATGAATGAAAAATCTTAAGAGTAGAAAAGTGAAGGGACAGCTCGGGTAGTGACGGGAAGTCGGGGATTATGCCAACTTTCCTGGTTCTCGTGGGGCGCCGTGGGGCGTGGGGCGCGGGCTTGCCAGCGTCCCACGAAGGGGCTGAAATGGGGCGCTTGTGCACCTCTGCCTTAGCGTTTTAGAACTTATTTTTTCTATTCTCGGTAAGTTTTAGATAAACTTTATTTTACATTTGTGCGAAACTTCATAATACTATGAATATAATTATTTAAAACGACAGAGCAGCGTTCATTATCATTAATACACGATTAACACTAAAAGAAATACTATTAAACATCAGGTGTTCTCTGCTTTACACGGAAATGCACATGTTTCTAAATCTACATGCACACATAATCCTACGTGTGTTTCCACACGTAATATACTTGAGCCTATTTTAGGTTATTTCAATATTGTCTTGTTATTACGAGCAAAATGTTATAAAAGCGTGTCGTAAAACCAAGTAAAAAAGTAATGCAAAATGATATAATAACAGAAAAATAACATTTTTAATCCCTTGTTTATGCAGGAATGACATGTAATCCTTGAATGAGTTGAATACACGATTAGTTAAAAAAAATACTATCATGAGTAAAATATCGCCTTCGGAGAAACGGCATTTGAATGTTCAAAGATACTTTCCTTTCTGGAAAAAATTATTTGGTTTTTGCAAATTGAAGTAGAACGTTCGTGACATTCTGCGTGGAACGAACAGGTTCATAGCGACGCACTTCGCGTTTTGAGCGGTGATGTTATCGCAGGCACTGCCGCGTGTTTCCCCGTGCAGTGACCGTGTCAGAGGGCCCCTCTCCGCCTGCGCCTCCGCCTCCGCCTTCGCCTCGGCCTCCGCCTTCGCCTCCGCCTCCGCCTCCACCTCCGCTTCCGCCTCCGCCTCCGCCTTCGGCTCCGCCTCCGCCTCCGACTTCACCTCCGCCTCCGCCTTCGCCTTCGCCTCCGCCTCCGCCTCCGCCTCCGCCTCCGTCTTCGCCTTCGCCTCTGCCCCCGCCTCCGCCTCCGCCTCCGCCTCCGCCTCCGCCTCCGCCTCCGCCTCCGCCTCCGCCTCCGCCTCCACCTCCGCCTCCGCCTCCGCCTCCACCTCCACCACTGCCTCCGCCTCCGCCTCCGCCTCCGCCTCCGCCTTCGCCTCCGCCTCCGCCTCCGCCTCCGCCCGCCCGGTGCGTCTCCAGCGGCGCCAGCGGCTCCTCGGAGAGAGATCGCGCGGCGCGCGGGTCAGGCGGGCGCGCGGGGGGCGGGGCGGGGCGAGGCGGCGCCTGGCGACGCGAACCTGTTGGCGCGGGGGCAGGGCGGGGCGGGGCGGCAGCGGCGCGCTGCGGGAAAGCGGTCGTGTCCGCTGCGCCTCCGCCCCCGCACTGCCCTCCCCCCCCGCCCCGCCCGGCCCCGCCAACGCCAGCGGGGGTAGGGGGCGTGGCGGGCGGGCCGTTTCCGACCGGCGCGGCGCGTCCGTTGCGGCTGTTGCAGGTTCGCGTTGCCGCTGCTGCTGCTGCTGCTGCTGGGCCTGCCCGTCGCGGATGGACGAGTTCGGCTTTGAGCCGCGCCACGCCGGGGTGGCGGCGCGCTCGGCCGCGGCGGCGGCCGAGGCAGACGCGGCCGGGGCGGAGGCGGACGCGGACGCCGACGCGGCGGAGGGGACAGCAGCGGGAGCGGGAGCGGAAGCGGCGGAGCCCTCCACCACCGCCGCCGCAGCCGACGACGACGAAGCCCAGTGCAGCCAACGGCCGCGCGCGTCCACGTCGCCACCGGCGCCGCCCGCGCCGCAGCAGCCGCCCAAGACGTCGCTCCAGCGGCCGCCCGGCGCGGTGCGCCGCGACATGCCGCGCCCTAAGGCGCCGCAGGCGTCCGCCCAGCACGTCGCCGACGGCTCCGACGAGCGCCTGCAGGGTAAGCGCACGCCCTGCCGCCGGCCCAGGGGGCGGGGCGCTCCAGCGCGCACGCGCCGCTCCCTCCGACCCGCCTTGGCCACGCAGTTGGCATTTATTTATTTATTTATTTACTCATTTATTTACTCATTAATTTACTGATTTATTTACTCATTTATTTACTCATTTATTTACTCATTTATTTACTCATTTATTTACTCATTTATTTACTTATTTGTTTATTGAAATGACATCTTTATTCAGCGCTATTATCAGAATCATTATGGTAATAATGGTGACCCTACACTCAGTGAAAAATGGGTTTCGTTTTGTAACGCAAATTTTCCACATAATGCTTTTATTACGATGGTGTTTAGGGCGAATACGTTAGTTTAAACATTTTTGAAAACTTCATCAGTTTTTTATTGTAATGGCCCTCGTCTCGGATCTTACATCCCTTTCTTTGTTATGTTTTTGTTTTTTATTTCATTTTTAAGACATCATGAAGTTTTTAGCTTAACGGTCTCGATTTGGATCTATCTCGGATCTCATATCCCTTTGACTACAATAATTTCTACATGTAATCAAGGTATTTGACTTCGTGTTATGCATAACTAATGCCGACCTAAAATTAGAGAGTAAATTTGTTGACAATCGTGTCTGTAACGCTTTTTATAAACTGTGTTAATGTTATAGCATTATTAAAAATATTAAAAATTATATCTTAACATAATATTTCTTTAATCTATTATAACATATTTAATATATTATAACATATGTATTCTGTAGTAAAAAAAACGAACAATCAGGTGCAATTTAAGAATATTTTTTAATCAGAAAGTTCCATCATGATTTTGCTAATTTAAAAACAGAATGTAGGAAATGATTGTGACGCATCACGCACGACAATGTAAATGCAAATCAAGTTCAATGGCCTTTTGTGGTATGCTAGGTTGCGTAATGTTTTGCGGTCTTGGGTGGCAATGTTCAGCCTCTCAGTCAGCACAATTTATTTTGCTACCAACTCATTATCCCTCTGCTTTTCTTATTTTCCAGAAATAGACCTCTTTAAACTAGATAAAACGAGAGACTGGAAAAAATAGAGACTAGAAAAAATGTGTTTGGTCTTGATCAATTGGTAAAATGTACCAGTAAGAACCTGTAATTAAATGTATTGCCTGTAATTACTTCGGAACCACAATGATCATACGATTTCCATTTGAAATACTGCAAAATTAACTCGTACCCAGAATAAACATTGAGAGAATACTTACCAGAGTGGATTTAACAAAACTTAATATTCTCTTTGTTGGAACTCCTGCTATCACTGGCTATTTCTTGGGCTCACTAAGCGACAATGGAACGAAAACGACAACGAACCCTGTTCGTTATGTTCCTGCGTCAACTGGGGCCCCCTCACCTCCGAGTTTCCAAACGGTCACGCTTTGCAAAGGAACAAAAAAGTCCTTCTGAAAGTGAGTCATCGCTGAATGACGGCAAGCGTTGTATTCGGAGACATGAACGCGGGACCGACCGTTAGCACATTTCAGTAACGGTGGCGCATCTTACTACACGATTTATGAACATTTGAAACCAATTATAGGCCTTCGAACAACGCCTGAAGATTCACATCCAAGAATTAGCGAGAGTTTGTTGACGAATGAAGCATTAAAATTAAACAATTCAATATGGTGTTTAAGTTGTAGACAGCATCAGGTTTAGATACTAACGCAATTCTAGCAATACCACATCAATAAATATTAAAATTAAATTATATTTCTCTCCGACATCCATCATGCACATTTTATCAGTAACATACTAACAAAATAATAAATTCATAATAAAAAATGAAACAAAAAAATAGATAACTTCCGTTCTTAATGTGTTTAACAAACTACAGGTCTAGTTCCGAATGTTCGAGACTCGATTCCGTGTTTTCTCTGGACGCTGGCGAAGTATTATTTTAGGATTTGGGAAAGTTTAAAAAAAGAGGAACCATTGCAAGGTGACATTTTCGCAGATACAGAAAGTTGCCCACATGTGACCCCTAAAAGACATACAGAAAGGGTAATGCTCATTAGTTTCCATTAAGCGTTAAGCAAATGATAATGATGCTGCTGCTGGCGGTTATGAATAGAAGGAACCACCGGCGTCTGTCGGGGGACACGACCACTCAATATTTTCAAGTACATTCGGTATTTTTATACTAATTTAATTTTTTTATTAGTGTCTCTTCGAATAAAGCATTTTATAACGATATGTATTCGTTGTATAACATTTTGACTGAAATGATAACATGGTGTACGCTAAGAAATGTTTTGCTGCCCTACATTAGTCAAAAATTCAAACATACTACGTGAAAAAATAACATAATGAAGAAGCTCCTCAAACTGGCGGATAGATGTTACCACGCGAGCTTGAATTGTCAGAGTAAATATACTTTGATTTATTTAACGTGGCTCCTCAAGGTCACGAGCTTGAAGGCGGAGGGGACATTGTCATTCAGTCGCTATCTCCAATACCAAAAATGTAAATTGTGACGAAGCTCCCGATTGGATGACAGTGTCTCCCTCTTCGTCCAGCTTTTGGCCTCGAGGCGCCACGTGAAATAAATCGGAGTGTAACGAAGACAACCGACAAGCACATTCCCACGAGTTGTGCTCTATCCACCGCTGTCGGCATCCGCACGAGGAGCTGTGCGACGCTTTGCCATAGTTCACCGCGTGTATGAGTCACGCCACGGTTTGCCTTCCGACCGACCGCTCGCGCTGAGCTAGCGAGGTTGGGGGAAAAGGAGGGGGGGGGCTCCGGCAGTTAGGGCAGTGGAGACCACCTGCCCTCGCGCGCCAGTCTGCACGACAAGGACCTGACTCCTGCCCCGACTCGCCTATCAGATGGAGGCAACGTGCTGAGTAAACTGTCAGAGAGAACAGTGGGCGGAACGGAGACTATCTGCGCAAGGACGAGCGCACATGCAAAATCATTTATGCGTTACTCCAGCATTGCCGTTTTCTGCCAGTCCATGCATTTCCACGTTACTTTTTGAAAAAAAAATGTTTGACGTGTGCGGTAACAATATTAATAGGTATTTGCAATGAAATACGAAGCCCCATATTGCTATACGGATGTGCCTAAATCAAACGAAATCAATGTTCAATGGTATATATCACAGTAGATTGATAAGCTTGTTTCCTTAATTAAATATTGAAGTACTTTTTCCATGATCATTCTGGGAGGCGCTCATCACAAAAACCACTAAATTTTATTCGCCATTCGAGAAAGTTCGCTCTTTCGGGAGAGAATTATAAGACGAGTCAATAAGCCGCATTACGAACACTTCGTAGATTGATATTGGTTGGGGTGTCGTTTTACTGATTCTGAAATGGGTTTTCCGACAAGCGGAAATAAATCTTTTCGTCATTTCTGTTTATACACAAATCCTCTACATTGTTCCCTAGATCTGCAGCGAAGACCAAATACGCAATTAGAATTGTTATGTGGCTTCATTGTAGGCAGTCGATATCTCTTATTTGTTAGAGTTTCATACGAACATAGAAGAAAGATATATCCTGGCTTTCCTATATGATTGGAATTCATAAATGTTATTTTAGTACAGATCTTGTAACTGAGACTATTACCAACGCTTTGTATTATTCAGAAAAAGTGCTAAAAATACATATATCAGCATGGGACGATAGATCGTGCGATGCTTTCAGGGGACCGGATATATCGTTTCAGAACTTCCATAGAAGTAGTAAGATTACACATTGATACGAATAGTGTGGTTTTGGGAAACAAAGAGACAAATTATATGCGCTTACATTCCGTTCATTCTGAGGGCCAGTTCACCGTGTACACGGCCCGTGGCCACGTACCTCACAACCTCACGGCGACCTCTTTTTGCATGGTTAGTAGGCTTTTGAGTCAACGTGTAGGTCGGCACCGAACCTCACTATTCAACGTGAAAGGAGTAAGCGCTACCTCCTCAGAAAAAACATTCACAACGTTAACAGAACTAATGAGCACAATAGATGATGTTCCCGGAAATGTTTTTGATTTGATCGCAAATTGATGTTTAGGAGAACGTTACAGCACTTATAATTGTCGAAAAAATTGCGGTTGAAGTTTGTAACCCAAGGCGATAATCGGGGTGTATAGCTGAGCCCGTTATTTGAGATAACGACCTTTATATATCGTTCAATGCTTCGTTTCGTAAAACTGCCCTCCTCTAAGAAAAAATCAAATAAGAAGTACCTTTTCTTGGAATAGAAGTACTTATAAGCCATCTTTTACTTTGACTCATTTATTTCCATTGTTTTTCACGAGCGGCGAAATGTTATAATCCTTAACGGACGCCATCGTTGAGAGTGGTTTTACACTCCTCTATTTTGTTGCGTTGGGTCAAACAGTAGTACAGTATTACGAAAACACACATATTACTACTTTCAAGCAAGAATTCGACAATCCTTAACGGAGGCCATCGTTGAGAGTGGTTTTAGGCTCCTCTATTTTGTTGCGTTGGGTCAAACTGTAGTACAGTATTACGAAAACACACATATTACTACTTTGAAGCAAGAATTCGACAATCCTTAACGGACGCCATCGTTGAGAGTGGTTTTAGGCTCCTCTGTTTTGTTGCGTTGGGTCAAACAGTAGTACAGTAATACGAAAACACACATATTACTACTTTCAAGCAAGAATTTGACAATTCTCTCGGTTACTTCAACTCAGCTTAATTTTCTATGCCGGTTTTCAGATATTTTTAAATGTCAAGCTTGTCCTTTGAAGCACGTCACCACGCAAGTGGGCAGTCATCCTGCTTCTTGCTTACGGGTGGTAGATGGGAAAGTAGTATTAATGACAGTGAGGGAAAGTGGTTTTGATGACAGTATGAATGATGCAAAGGATCCCGTCGCCTTTCACACTATATGCCAGTAAAGTATCCGAATACCTAGTTATCGTGTTCATTTCCGTGGTTCAAATTGTTTGGTGAACGTGAATGAATGACAGTGAAAAGATTCAAAACAGCTTTCAAATAACACACTAGGAGTGAGTAGGATTTACTGGTATCTTTGTAAATTGTTTTTGTTCACTATCGACAAAGATGTCAAGTACTTTTTTCTGCGAGTAAAAATGTGAAAAATTTCACCAATATTTCTACAGTAATCTGCCATTCTCAAATAGAATGACTTTAGAGTCGTCTATTACTTCATTTTCTTCTCAATTACATACTAAGCCATTTGGTTTGTTAGTCGTTTAGGCACTCTGCCGCGCCAAGTTGCTTTCATGCTGTTTGCCATCGTGTGCGTTGTGTCAGCAAGTGCTGTCAAAATGCTGACTTGGGAGGAGAAAAAGTTACCAGTTATTATTTGACTTTGCGTACTTTCTGATGGCACATCAGATAAAACACTTTCTCGCGTGGGCAGATACACAGGGCGACTATCTTTTAGTAAATAGTAAATCTCGTGTCGAAATATGGCAAATAAATCCTGTCAGCAAGTTATGAAATGTTAAACGATGCGGAACAAATCTGTAAAACGATATTTACGACCTATTACTTAAGAATGAAAATCTCCGCTCACTTTTTTGTAAAGAAAATAAATAAAACTTAACTGATCCGTATTTTGTAGAGGGAGTCCGTGAAAAGTAGATATTGTCTTTGCACAAGAAAAATGACGACACATTTTGAAGATCCACATTTTGTCATTGAGTGAAAGTTTGAAAAAAATATTTTTATTTGCAAAACGTCATGAAGATTATTAACAAGACAGCCGATATATAAAGCAAAAACTTAGTCTAACCGCGAAATGTGCTGGGATTCAAACCCTTCTGCAAAATGACACTTTTTATGTGCGTCTCTTTCCTTGTGCACCGATGATATCCTTGGCTCTAACCATTCCAATTTAAAATTTCTCAATATTTTATATTGTATTTTCGTACAGGCCGTGTTATAATTTCGTACATAATTGAAAGAGCAATGATGAGTTGTTTTTCTTAATTGTTTGACTTATTGTTCTCGGTCTTTATTTACAAACATCTGTCGTATTTAAAAATTAATTTTAGGCCAATAATATTATTAAAATACAATAGGTGTGATTAAAATGTGATGCCAAACATCCTCAAAATTTTGTATTTTTAATGGAATTTGTTCTTACAAACAAACATTTTGGACGAATTTAGACTATTAGAATCATTTAATATCCTTTTAAAATCCTTTAATATCCATTGTCATTCATGCTCTTGTTTACATTTGCATAAAATCTGCATTTTGTATATCGTTTCGATGAACTTGTCACAACATGACATTTGTTACATGGCCTATGAACATTCTTAATTTATTTTTTTACATTTGAGAACATACACAATTCATTAATTGATCGAACCGCAATGTGATTTATCCCGCAAATTGAGGGTTCCATCGCGTCTATTACATCTTAGTAGCTTCCCTTTCTTATGAAATTTCGTTTAAATTTATTGTATTGCTTTTGTATATCGGATACAACAAATCGACTCAGGAGCTGGTATTAATTTGCGATCAATTTTTCAGTTTTAGTGCTATTTGTCAGTTATTTTGCGTTCTATTCATTCAAACGGGCCAACACAGATTCTCGGAGTTCCCCGGACGGTCATTAATCCAAAAATCACGGAGTCTCCATCCAGCCTGATGGGAACGTGTCTCTTGGTGTACATCTAGTTTATGAAAAAAAGGGATTTACTGTTGTTTTCCCCATGCTCATTTACGTATTTATTAAACTCCTTGACATGGTCATCTTGTATCAGCATCAGCGATCGGCTAACGTTTACTTCGTTGGCCATGGAGAAATCAATGGCAAATCATCTTCATTCGAAAACCAGAGCAAAATCAGTATGACTATGAACATGAGCATATATTACGGTAATCGTTATTGTATTTGATTTTATCAAGGAGTATCTGGGCTTCGAGGATCCAACGCATTCGAGGAACTTAAAAGATTCTTGTAGGAGAAAATTTAGGCATCGTCGCACCTCCGCTTTCGGCCGATTTGCGACGGAGAGTCGTCGCCGTCGTCAGCATGACGTGTATCAGCGGACTCGGACGGCACGAGACGACGCACCGGCTGCCGAGCCGTCCATCCGGTCAAGTTTCCATTTTCCCCTTTCCCCGTTTCTCGCCCAGGCGCCGGCCCCGACCCCTGCCCGCGGGCGGATTCGCCTGACCCGAATCCTAGACGCGCGGGGCGGAGCGGGGCGGGGCGGGGCGGGGCGGAGGGGGCGGGGCGGGGCGCGCGATTCCAGTTTCGGCACTTCTCCTTTCTCTGCACGTATGCGCCAGCCGGCGCCGCGCCACTCGCACGCACATGGTTGGGCTCCTTGCCAAAGGGAAGGGGACGCCTCCGGAACCATCAGGCGTCACGGAATGTTTCATTCATCTCGGGAACTACTTACATCTCGGCAATTGTTCACGAGGACGTCGGAATTCTACATTTTCTCCAAGCTGGATCCTGAAAGATTCTCGAATCTTTTGAGTTTCTTGTACTTAAGACAATATTAATAATAGAAACACTTGAAAAATGAATTTTTTGATAACGCCAGACTTGTGAGTGACACATTGAAACTAGCCACGATGACCAAACATCAGCTTACAAATTCTGAAGAATGGTTTAACACACGCGTTACGTTCATTCAATAATTCCCCAATTATTTGATTTATATTACTATGGCATATTAACACTACACGAATTGAAATGGCGTGGTTCTCATTGGCCTTCCTAGCTTATTTATTTATTTAAAAGTCGAATACTATCGACATTCATACGAACCTAGTCCTGATCCATGATTACATTACATTTGAATGATTTTACTACAAACTTAAAGGATACTAATATGACGCAAATCATTGTTTCTAATTTACCATACTTAGTCGTATATGTTGAAAGTCTCAGTACACTTAATGCCACTTCTTTGGCACAATCTCACAACTAAAATCCATAAACATGAGAAGGTATTCTGCCATGTCGGAATAACCACAAAGAAACTGGCCAAATTCCGGAACAATTCCGTCTCTCTGCAATTCAATCAAATATATATCCTTTATGTTCTTAAAAGAAAAATTAGTTGAATACTTTATATATAGTAATACAAATCAGTGCTTGATTTATAAAATTTTAGGTTCCAGAACGCGCACCAAATTAATTATTAATTTAAAAAAATAGACACTTGTGTATATATATCATATTGTGTATATATATATATATATATATATATATATATATATATATATATATATATATATATATATGTGTGTGTGTGTGTGTGTGTGTGTGTGTGTGTGTGTGTGTGTGTGTGTGTGTGTAAATACGCTTTAAAAAACTATATTTATCACGTTTCGATATCTTCTCTTCAAAACAAGCTTTTATTGTTTTTTATCAAAACAGAAGCAAACGCGAAAATGTCACTTTCTAGCAAAAAAAAATTATGAACTTCAGGAAACATATTATATGTCGGATGAGTAATGATTCAGCCAAATGTTTACAGCCTTTTTACTCGTATTATGATTAACATGTATGGAGTTATATACATTTGACTACACGGTGCAATGTTCTGTGTTGTCTCATGTATTACACTTTTTTATAATGTAACTTGGGTATATGCATGTTGACTATAATATATCAAATAATGTGTCTGTATTCATGTGCTCAATCATTGCTGATATGTCGAAAAATCAGACATTGATCCCACTCAAATATGAGTACACGATATAAAATAAGATTTACGATATAAAATGCGATTTAAATTCTACTGTGTCAATTATTTCTTATTCATTGAATTTTGCATACAATTACTGATATGTAGAAATTGTATTGATTGATATTGTATATTCATTCCTGAAAATGGCAATAATTTTAATTGTTAAAGAAATTGTTTACTGAAAATATGTAGAACGATTCCGGGCATATCTAAACGATTAAATATAAAAGACAACGGAACAGCACAAACAGAGATAACATAATGGACTGTTTATGCTGATTCTTCAGGTTGGAGAATTTCTCTCACGATTACTGAGGTTTTCGTCACAAACGAGTGAACAATAAAGAAAAGTTAGCTTTCAAAGCAACTGAATCGTTTCTTATGTTTTGCTATGGCTGCTTTTTCACACTTGAAAGACCCAAGCAAGAAATGCCGCAGAAGACACAGAGTCTGATTCTACTTGATCTTCCAGCTTTCTCCTTCCAGATAAAGCACTCAGATGTGTAGGTAAATTGACTCAAAAGGGATGGTTCCGGTATAGTTTTTGTTACTTTAAATCATTGTTTGAAATGTGCTTTTAACCAAGGGGTTCGTATTGTCCATAACTTTCGCCCTGCCTTTTCTCTTTATCATTCTTGTCCTTGTTTTCTTCCGAGTGCCATTTCCAGACTCTTTTATAAAGAGAGATTACTTAGACATTTCTTTATCGAACGAGCTTTCAAATAAAATAAACATTGCTGAGAGATGATGCAATGGTGTAGTGATGCATTTAAAGTCACGATCCAACGTTGAAAGAAATTCTGACGGTCAACTCAGCCCAGGATAAAAGAAAATATATTGGATGAGACCCAGTTTCAATTCAAAAATTAATGCAATGCTTCTGTGAAATTTTGGCAAGAAAACGTAATAACACCAGTGACTTTTAACTAGTCTTCGGATTTTAGGCGCCAGGCCATTTTAGGAGCTTAAAATTGGTTAAACTATCTGGGGTCAATGAGGTATCTACCGCAATAGTAGGCTACATAATTTTAATATGATTACATTTAGCCAAACACGTGTTTCGGGAACACTCTTCCCATCCTCAGTGGTTCTACAATTTTAAGTACATAAACAAATTACACATGTATCAACATCAACCTAAATACAAAATCATATATCAACTAATGAACAATAAAATAATTATTTAAAATTAGTACTTACCCATGTAACACAGATTAAACATAAATTCATAGAGAGTTGTCTAAATATGACGCCATTTTTTTCGTACACTGTACGAATGCAGACTGCGGGAAAGTGAGGGAGGAAATGAAAGGATGTAAACTAGTCAATTAATAAATTTATGATGGAGCTGGATTTTACTATGGATTGTTCATTGAGGCAAAAAAGGTTGGGGTTTTTGCATAATTTTAAGATTTCTAAATTTCCCAAAATATTTACATCTTTTTTTGTATTTTCCCCTGATTTTGTATTTAGGTTGATGTTGATACATGTGTAATTTGTTTATGTACTTAAAATTGTAGAACCACTGAGGATGGGAAGACTGTTCCCGAAACACGTGTTTGGCTAAATGTAATCATATTAAAATTATAATTAATACTATTGTGGTAGATACCTCATTTACCCCAGATAGTTTATCTCGGAGTACCACAAAGTCTCTGCTGCCACCACAGAATTTATTAAAATTGGTTCTTAGTAGGGCAGAAAAGGCGATAGGATTTATTAAAAAGGCAATATAAATTGAATGTAAAGTTTCAGAATTCGTTTTATTTTATTCCAAGCTGTAACTGGTAGAGTTGTTGCTACGATTTGTTATTTGGCAACGAAATTTGCAAACAATGAAAAACGTAGTATGCACTATCGTCATTTGTCCCATATGTGGAATTCGCAATCTTTTGACAATTATTACTAAGTCCCGGAAGTTAATAAAGAATCATATCATTAATTATGAGCTTTATAAGATACTAATTATCAAATGTCCACAAAACGCAATGAAACGAACAGAAATTCGGGGATTTTATATAGCATATTAGTGCATATGCACTGCACTTTGTGTTAATGCATCATATTTCCAGTACATTTAAGTTATTAATATGTTATTTCTTTTTTGTTCTTAATGTGGCATATTTCTCTAGGAATTTTAATTAGTATGCATATTTGTTCCTGAAACCGAAAAATGCACTACACAAATGGGGATGCGAATGCTATTCATGAGAAAACGTAGGAATGTCTTTCGTTCGTTGCAGCTGTATTTGTCCGAACTTCTTTTAGTTGATATCATGTCGCTGGTACCGGAAATGATTTGTCCTATTATGAATGATGTGATAATTTCTTCTGATAATCTTTGATAAAGAATTTGCGGCAGTGGGATAGATAATTCGACGATAATACGAACGAAATCATTTTACTATGAAAATTATCGTTGGAATACTATGTAGAGACCAAAGTGCAAAATTAATTGTTAAAATAAAAAAATTGTTCATAAATACATAAAACATAATTGTTAGAGCATATTTCATTAGTTTTGGCGCATATTTTACAAAGGTTAGAGCATGTTTCCATGCATATTTCTTCGTTTGATACAGCATTTACTTCCGAGTCTTAATTACATTCTTCTAAAGTTTAATGACTTAAAAACTTTCCTACCTGTTTGAAGGATGGTTGGGAAAAATGATTTGCCCATGCGTTGAAAAACAATCGAATTAGCTTATTCAATGTAAGATAAGAGCGATTTTATTGCTTTTCGTTTTCGGCATCCTAGAACTAAAATGGCCAATTCACAATACAACTAACTCGTAAATTTAAAAGACAGAATGTCATAAAGTGGTCATCAAATTTTGTAGCATTGAGATTAGCATACATGTTCAGCTCGAGAGTTTTTGTTCCAAGTAAGCCCAGCCAGCTGTTGAGTAATTTGAGACATCGCTTGCGATAAGAACGATTGAAACTGCTTACGATGATGCTTAACACACGGTTAACAGAATTCCATCTTTTAAGATGATTCAACTACGAGAATATTGTACAGTTAATGTCAAAGGTATTGGAACACCTTGGAAATTTGAGAAAAAATTACTTTTACATATAAAATAGAATGTGAATTAAGCATTTTAAACGATATTAAAATGTTTGCTTATATAAAAGTTGAAACAAGCAAAAATAGCAGAAACCATGCCTTACATCAAACAAAAGGAAAAATACAACAGAATAATTACTACTTAATTACATTACCTATATTATAAAAGTATTTTACAAATATTAGGTTTATTCCTCGCCTTAGGTCATGACATCGATATGGTACTACATTGCCTATTTCCAACATTAAACTTACGCGGTTACCTAGAGAAAATTCTTTTTCATTGCCGATTATGGCGTGAATAATTGGATAATTGTCAATGAAAAAGAATTGTCTACCATTCGACCAAAAATTAGCTTAGCATTTGTAATCCAAGAAGGAATAAAAAAAATGACCCTTTCAATTTAATGTGGCGGAGACGCCACACCAGTATGGCAAACTACTCCTTCACACTTTGACTATCTAACGAACAACATACAAAAATTATCTGTGGACTCATTCCCCAAGGGCATAGTTTATTCGACACATTCAAAAAATTGTGCAGCGCAACGCCGACACCTAAACACCTATACTTGCGTTTCCCTGTTTTTCATAACATTGGCTTACAATTTTAGCATTGAGCTTATCATAAGTGGTTCTCCTTGCTGGCTCTTGCTAGGGCACTGTTTGCATTTCTGATGTTTACGATAGATAAGGTAACAGGAGCAACAGATCAAGACGTAACTCCAAGAGAAGTTTGGTCAGTGACCGTATGGTCATGCGGTTTGTCAAGTGGAGAGATCACAGGACTTAAATAGTTTTAATTAGGTCTCGTTGACTTAACACACATTTTAACATTTCGCTGATTCCCTGCAAAAGTGATGTAGATTAGGAAAAGATGAATTATGAATAGCAAAAGAGAGAGAGAGAGAGCTTATCTGGGGATTTTTCACTGAGATAACGGAATATACCTACTTTTACTACTGTTTTCTTCACATCGATATATTTTGCCAGAAACATCGATGTTTAAAAAAATTCTCATGATGTAAATAAAATTACAAGGAACTATTTTCTTGTGAATTGGTCAAAACCAACAGCCACAGTCATATAGCGTTGCTGTCGATGCCCAGGCGGCAGAAACCGCTTATTATTCGCAACATCTCCAGGGCTGCCAGGTTAAAGGATTTTATTTGGATGTTTATTCCCTTTTAAATGTAAAGGTAATATCCAATTAAGGCGGTGAAATTCTCCAAACCAAATCGATAATCGCGATGCTCATATGAAAAAGAATAGAAAATGACGTTAATTCACCAAAAATCAGCCTCCTAGGGTAATCCGTTGCAGAGACACAACGAGAATAGTGTTTTTCATGTTTTATTTTTTTCTCAGCATCTATTGCGTGAATCAGGCTGAAAAAAATTGCAGAGACGGGGTTCAATTTGAAAGAATTTTTGTCCCAAATGAGTAATTAAATGAATAATTCCCCCTCAAATGAATAATTAAAACCATTTTATTCGGTTTAAACATTTGAAATTCGTGCCTAAATGTGATTGAAAAAACGGTCTAATATAAACAGATTTAAACACGACCTAAAAACTCGAAATCGTATAGGTGTTACATCCATTATGTATCAAACACTCAAATGCGATATCCTCGGTGAAAAGCATAGTGGAAATGGAAAGAGATGGGTGGCCTCTTGCGCATCCGACTTCAGCCAATGAGCTTCAGGCACCGTTGTGTGTCATAATATTAGCGTGAATTTTAAATGTCAAAATTATCAGTTACAAGTCATTGAAACAGCAACAGATAAGTACTTTTTTAAATATTACATGTTTTATTGCAATTACCTTTTCATCGTATTATTTTTGGACGGTCGCCATTGAAAATTGTCCATTAATGCTACTTAAATTTTTTTTCCCAACATTTCTTGCACTCCATGAAACATGGCCGACGTCTAGTCTCGCTTTTCAAATGAAGTGGTCACATGGTTCGTGAGGGAAACTGGTGCCTTACAGAACTTTGCAGAACGAGCACAAGTCGGTGCACCGGAGGAGCCCACCCATCTTATTCCACCATGGGAATATCGGGAGGGAAAAGATATTGTCAACGTGCGAAGGGAAGTGGCACCCTCGGATGCTGCTCCCACATTGCTGCGATCATTTAAACACACATTTGGCACACGCTAGTTTTTGGGCGAAAATTGTTAAACAAGTATTTTTAAATAGAAATGTTGATAAAAACAGAAATTTTGAGTAGACTGTTTATAAACAAATGTGTGACCCAGTTATTGAAGAAAGGGACAATGATTAATTTTCTATGATTGTCTAATTGTCAAGGATTAATAAATCTACAACTAAGTAATTCGATTTATATTATAAACGTAAATGATTAATATACCTAGAACTGAGTTAATTTATTTATATTGGAAACAATAGATTAATCTTAAAACAAAAGGGGTTTCATAATTTTATTTCGATAATATAAATACTTTCCACATAAAACAAACATTTGTAAGCAAAAAGTTCCGAATCATTCTGGTAAGCAAGACCTATCAATGATTTTAATACAAACTGTTTAATTGTTAAACATGTAATTCAAATGTTTAAACTGAAAAAAATGGTATATAAGTTTGTGGAATATTGAATAAAAATTAAGATGACAGAGAGATTTGACGCAGTATATAGGTAAAACTAATATTTAGGTATTATGAATAACATTAGATCCAGGACGTGTTACTTCCATGATTTATGAATGAAAGTCAATAAACGGAAAATAGCAAAACAGGATGTCTCTTATTTTTTATTTCGCTTATTACATTTGATGAACATTTTTAAACATATTATTTAGACGTGACAAAACAAAAAAATATAACTCATTTAAGTACTATAATTAAAATGGAAATAGGATCGGGAAAATGCCACCTGTTATATCAGATTTAAAACAGGGATATTTTAAAGCCCGATATTTTTGTCGATGTTTTCATCGACATCAAAAACCTTTTGTTGATGTTATATCGAAGTATCTATGTTTGGGTAAAATTTGCTATCATTAGATCTATCGATGTTTCACCAATACTTTCTCATGAGAACCTGAAAATTCAAATTCTTCCTTCAAGTTCAAGCTTCTTTGTTTCATGCCACTGGTAAAGAACATAAGCGATATATTTTAAATTTTGTGATGGTGAGTCGATTGATTGGTGTTACAGGGTACGTCAGCAGCTACGGTGGTTATTAGTTTCGTTAGTGTAGTGATATCTTTTATCCCGGGAGGTGATAGTGTTCCTCTCCGGCTGGCTGGTGAGATTCCGCGCCGTCCAACATGTCTTGTTATTGGGGGGATTTACCCCTCCAGGGGCACCACCCCATTCGAAACAAGCTCTGGGCTCCCGAATGTTCTCCTGACACAGTGATAGCATAGAGCATGTAAGTGTAAATGTATGTGGGTAAAGGGAGTGGTTAGAACCGGGAAGTGCAAGGAAAACTAGTGCAAGTTTACTGCTCCGACATTCACCTGGTAGGAGAAGCTAAGGAAAACTGACGATCAGGGTACCCAGCCGCTAGAATTCTCTTGTAGACAGCAGCTGAATTCGACCTAGCTATTTAGCTAGTCAACCCCAAGTGAATGCCGGAACAGTACCCTAACAAACATGCCTCGGACCGCCTGCGACGTTTCCTTCCTCTTCCTCCTCGTTCGCTCAAACTTAGAGTCGGAAACTTAGAGCTTCTCTCGACTGCCCCGTTGGTGGGAGATTCCTTATTGGGGATAATCCCTCAAGTGGATGTGGAAGAGGTCGGCGCCGGATCTCGTCATCCCACGAGGGAAGATCACCGCCACCTCCGACGATAAAAACGTGCACTACACATACGTGACGAATGACGTTAGCCGTTGACGCACCCTATCACTAACGAATCACCGGGAGTGGTAGCTCAGTGCATCAACTGATGCCACTGCAGCGCCTGTGACCGGGAGGCCTACGTTCAAGTCCTGACGTCGACAGGATTTTCGATACTAGCTTTTAAGCTAGGACGAATTCAGGAGGAGAATTCTAGCGGCCGGCTGCTCTGATCGGTAGTTTTCCGTGGTTTCTCCGATCAACACCAGGCGAATGCCGGAGCACTACCCTACCAAAGGGGCCATGGACCGCGCGCGATCTGTCCTTCCTCTTCCTTGTCCTATCCTCTCCCCTTACACATACACACTTACACTAACATGCACTACACTACCACATATACCGGGAGACCGGTCGGGAGCTTAGAGCTTGTCCCGGCTGGGGCGGTGCCCCGCTGGTGGGAGAGTCCTGGTTAGGGGGTAACCCCACTAGCCGACGGTAGGTCGGCGCCATCGAGCGGGGGACGATCACCGCCATCTCCCGAGAAAAAGCATGCACTACACTAACGGGACTACTGACCGAAGCAGTTGACGCGCCCGGAAACACGAAAAAATCAATCAATCAACTAACCAATCAATGCATCAATCATACATCAATATCACACATACATCAATCATAATCAATGCATGTGTTTTGGCAGTGCGCGCGGGCGCGGAGCCGGAGGAGGCGGTGCCGCTGCCGCAGGCCTTCACGGCGCAGTACCTGGGCGCGCGGCCGGCGGCCGGGCTGTGGGGCGTGCGCCACACGCGGCGGCCCGTGGACGAGCTGGTGGCGGCGGCCCGCGCCTCGCCCGCGCCGCTGCCCCTGCAGCGCCTGCGCGTGTCCGCCGCGGGCGTCGCCGTCTTCCCCGAGGGTGGCGCGGGGGCGGGCGCGGGCGCGGGGGCGCAGGCGCAGGGCGGCGCCGCCCCGCGGCCCCTGCGCCACCACGACATCGGCGCCATCTCCTACGGCGTGCAGGACCTCGTCTACACGCGCGTCTTCTGCTTCATCGTCGTCTCCGAGCAGCGCGGTAAGCATTAGAGCACAACTGTTTCTGTACAGTTATAGACTATACTGATCGTCAAAAAGAAAAATGATGTTTATTTTAACAAAACCAAGAGATATTATCATGAATTAGTTTACATTTGCATTGTATAATTTATAAAAAAGAATTAAATGCCTGTAACAAGTAATGTACTTCAGCGTCCGGGTCAGTGACCTCCATCTCGATCGGGTTTTTGTCCAGTTTCCTTGATCCATTGAGCGAATGCTGAGATGGCCCCTTGATTTGCTTCTGCACGTAAATGTAGCTTCACTATGCGCACGTTTTGTTGAACTTTCCTTTTGCTTGTAGCGGTAGTAGAGCTTAGGGTGAGTTTCTATTTTGTTAACAATACAGAAAAATCAAATCTGTTACTTCCTTTACCGTTAAAAATAAGTTTTCTATAATTCGGCAACGAAAATATCTAGTTTTTGAAATGTTAATCTCTCGTTTTTTTAAATTTAGTATTATTATTACTATTGTTTTTCATCTGTCAACTATTAATAGTTAAATTGTTGGGAAGGGATTTTGAAACACAAGAAAGCGGGCGCAGATGATTTTCTCCCCCATACGTCATATACAGTTTTTGACTGTTTTTGACTAAATAAATAAAGTAATTATTCCATGCAAATTAACAGGACTTGGGGGGGGGTTGGTAAAAAACTAATATTTGATTGTTATTTTATTTTGTGATAGTACTTTTTACAACGATGTTTAGGGTGTTATGCGCAACCCCTTTCCAGTGCTACAACAACAACAACAACAACAACAACACATTCTTATTCACAAGATTGGAAATAATTAGGTAATATCATATTGCAATTTCTGCTCTACCTTTACTTTAAAATCCAAACCAATTCAAACGAACCGCCAGCGTTGCGAACCTGCAATTACTTCGAAATCCAGGAACAGTTGTGATTTCTTACTTCTATAAAAAGTAAACATGAGTAAATCACAACTTTAGTTAGTGTATGTATTGAAGGTCCCATTAATTCCACTTTTTTTCTAACTTGCGGTGTTTTTTGGCCTAGGCCCTGTTTTTAATTCTTATCCACGCCTGGAGTTAAGGGAGGGATGTGGTGAGCATGGCGTATTCCCTTCAACGTTTCCATCGTGCTTGGCCTGCCTGAGCTTTTCTTTCGTCACACATCAACAGAAACTGAAACGATTGTAATGGAAAGTTACAGCTCTATTTTTGCTCCAACCTGGAATAGAATCCGAGAGCGCTCCACATAGAGCTACCTCGCTGTTCATGAGCCATCTGAGAGGCTAATGAATTTTGGAATAAACATTTCATCAAACGACTAAAAGTTTTAGTCATCTGATTGCCCTTAATCCAAGGAAACCTGGAAAAATTTATTGTTTTATGGGACATTCATTTCATTAAGCGAATTGTAGAAACTTCTCACATAAAAGTAAGGGATTTTCAGAGAATCATCACCTCTTTGAGAGAAGTATCATGTATTTAATACATTTGCGCAGCAAGGATTTTTCTAGGGAGAAAACGGGTGAAGGCATAGTGTGTAGACAACTTATATTTTCTTATAAAGAATTTTCCATTATTTTGAATGTAAAATGTATTCTATTTGTTGATTAATATGCATCATTTTGACATTCGCAATTGAGATATTGAATGACTTTCGTTAGTATAGATAATTAGTAAAAACTGGATTTCTAAATGTGTCATAGGCTGTCGAGGAACTGAAACTTCTTAATCCCCATTCCTGGTGCGCAGCTGATTTAATGTAAATATATCTTTGTATTTTATGAATCCGTTTATTCTGTATGTATTAAAATCATGTAATAGTGAATAAATATTATTTTCTTAATACATTACAAAATTATGTAATGAAACTTACAAATTCAGAATGTGTTTTTCCAAGATAGTTTCTGAAAAAATCAAAGATTATTAATACAATTTTTTAATCTCTTCTCAATTATTGTACGTTAATAGACAAACAAAACATAACATACTATTTTGTCTCAAGTGCTTAATAATCCAAAATTTTTCGGCCCGGTGGCCGAGATCGCTAAGGCAGTAGTGTCGTAGTGATTCCGGACCGAAGGGTCACGGGTTCGAGTCCCGCCTCGGCCGTGGTTGTATTTGTGTTCGTCCTTTCACCCCTTATCATCACCATTTCGTTTCATCTTCATAGTTACCGTTAACACCAATAGTGGTCGCTAATGACCTAGATGTTGACGCGATCTTAAATAACCAATTTTAAAAAATCCAAAATTTACTCCAATACGTTTTTGTTATAATCGTTGCTTTCTTTCTCTCTCTCTCTCTCTCTCTCTCTCTCTCTCTCTCTCTCTGTGTGTGTGTACACATATAATCACAAGTAATCGGTAGCAGAAAAACTGCTGGAAAAAGACGACACAAAATAGTTTTCCAAAAATTGGCAATGATACTGCTCAAAACAACAAATGAAATACTTTCGTATAACTACAATAAATTTAATATTTTAACAAGAATCTTTACGAATACTGGAATAACATGTATGTATTTGGCATTTTTGAGTTGGATTAATCGGACTTTTGTCAGCTAGTGAAGTAAGATAATATATACTGATGCTACAGCAGTTCTTTACATACCAATAACATTTAAAAAATTGATCTCCCATAACGCAACATGCGACTAGCAAAACTATAAAAGTGGGTGGCTTCTATCGAGGAGCCATACTACGGCATGACGTTAGCTGCGTCGTAAGCAGTGACGTGCTAAGTATAATTCAGTCGGTTCGCGCAGTATGTGCACTAGCATATTTGTGTATTTCAGTCAGTATCCAAAATGTCCTTTGTTTCCTCGAGTTCCTAGGAGTCTAACAAAACCACCCGCTCACATGCCCAGAGTGTGCATAGTTTTCTTCCGATATCTGTGCGCATTAGAAATTAGTAATATAGATAATTAGTTTAAGTAACCTGGCGTTCCCCGGTACTTATTTATCTCCTATTAAATGGGACAAGGAACGATGGACAAGGATGGGACAAGGAATCTGTGGTATAAAATGGAAGTAATTTTATTTACATCCCCACCACACTGCACCCTGCTTCCCTCCACCCTGCCCCTCATCTCGTAGCCCCTCCCCGCCACGCTCCGCAGTCCCCGCCCCTCCCCCCTGCCACTATCCGCCCCGCTCGCCCGCCGTACTGCCCGCCGTTTTTCCGCCCGCCCGCCGTCCCCGCAATTTCCACATTCGTCAGCCGTCCCCTCTGTGCTCTGCTCAACTCCTGCTGTCTCGTGCTGTGCTCTGTGCACTCTATCCGTCTCCGTGTTGCTCCTCCCGACCCAACGGGCCCGGCCTGGCCCGCTTTGCTCAGCTTCACCACGGCATGCCCCAGCTGGGGTAGGGAAGATGGCGTTGTTGCTCCGAATTGCGAGGCGTGCTGGTTCTGGGAACAAGCTGCCGCTTGCTTGCAGGTTTGTCCGTCCGACGCAACGGCGTGTTGTCGCAGAAATTTGGAATCCATCTGCGTGTTGTGTTTAAAACGAGTCGATGTGATAACTGCGGCTGCGCCACGTGATTGCAATCTC
>BLKR01016090.1:0-37301 GCA_011170035.1 Teleogryllus occipitalis
ACCATCATAGAGATGTCAGAGAGATGTCATTGCTAAACGGTTGCTGATTGTTGTTTAGTACCAACTTTATTTGAACTGTATTATTTTCACGACTAGAAGAAGAAGAAGAAGAAGAAGAAGAAGAAGAAGAAACTAAAATGAAATTTGAAATTACAAAACATCGGTGTTCACCAGTCTCGCGTTGCCCACCACAGAGAATATGACGGGTACGTCTCGATGGCAACCTATTACAAACGTCACAACCGCTTTGTTGCCTCTTGAAGCATACCACCCTTTGAGCATCACCCTGTCATGAACACCTTGCGTCACCTCCCTCTTTACAGTCGTCACCCCAGCTCTGTGAGTTTCCGTGTCATCCTCATTACCGCCCGCATCCAGACCTCCCGCACCCTCCACATGCCGCCTGCATCACGCGATTACCTCCCCTCTCCCTTTCGTTTACCCCTCCCCCTCTCATCCCCCCTCTCACAGCGGCGGCTGCGTCCCTGGCCTGCAGATGCCCCAGCCGGCAGCACTATCAACGCTGTCTCCTGCTTCGCCTCCGGCCCATTCCGTTTCCATCACCGTCACTTTCCACCTCATCCGCCATTTCCAACGCCATCTCCGCCACCATCGCGGACTTCCACGCTTCCGCTGTCACCTTTTAGACAACTCCGACACCTCCTCCGTTACTACTTCTACCGTTAACTCCGGTTTCTTCATTGGTCGATTGCCCGCCGCAATCCATCTGCTGCCTCCTTTGCCACATTCATCCCCGTTTATGTCACAGTCCTCTGCGACGCCGGCCAACTCTCAGTCCCCATCCATTGGTAGCCTCACCCGCCACTTCCCCCGCCATCTTTGCCTCCACCACCGCCCTCTACTTAGGCGACCTTTTCTCCAGTCGCCGACCACTTCCAGCACCATCTTTGCCACCACCACCACCGTCCTCTGTACGATCTATGCCACCTTTTTGTCATTCCCTCCGCCATCTTTACTACCGCCACCGCCCTCTTCACTACTCACGCGAACTATTTTGCCATCACCTCCGACACTTCCACCGCCATCTTTGCCACCACTACCACCGTCCTCTACACTACCGATGCCAACTTTTTTCCATCACCTCCGCTACTTCCACCGCCATCTTTGACGCAAATATCAACGTTCTCTGTACTATGCCACCTTTTTGTCATCTCATCCGCTACTTCTACCACCATCTTTGCCATCACTAGCACTGTCCTCTACACAACCGATGCAACCGAAGGCGGCGGTGGAGGTGATGGAAATGCTGGCGGGGTCATGACGTTGGTGGAGTAGGTGCTGGAGGACATATAGAGGTGGGAGTGGAGTCGGCGACGAAAGGAGTGATGGCACCAATGATGGCAGTGGAAGAGGCGGAGAAGGGAGCGGTGGTGGCGAAAGAGCTGGCAGCATACAAGGCCGCGGAGATGGCGGTGGAAGTGACGGAAGATGGGGGTTGCGACTCGGCCGAAGACGAAGAGAACAATGACTGTATAAGTAGCGTAGAATCAATCTATACCATTGGAAAAGTTTTCAATCTGTACCAGACAAATGACGTAATACTACCCTTATAAACGGGTCAAGGACCGAGCGCGCTATCTTTCCTTTCTCTTCCTTGTATTATTTCCCCTTCACACACTCTTACATGCA
Organism: Teleogryllus occipitalis; assembly: GCA_011170035.1. Classification (NCBI taxonomy): domain Eukaryota; kingdom Metazoa; phylum Arthropoda; class Insecta; order Orthoptera; family Gryllidae; genus Teleogryllus; species Teleogryllus occipitalis. Next base: position 1,651 of record BLKR01016090.1, read on the forward strand.
CTACACTATGATATGTTTTAAGAGATCAGTTGGGACCTTAGAGATTGTCCTGGCTGTGGCGGTGCACTACTGAAGAAGGTACCTGGAGGTGGAAATCCCTCTCAGGTTGATGTGTAGGTCGGCGCCGGAACTCACTATCCAACGAAGAAAGTATCACAGTCTTCTTTCGGGATTTACTCAATATTACATTCAGTACATTGAGTACATTAACGGGACTAATGACCATAGCAGTTGTCGTGCCCGAAAACATCAATCAATCAATCAATCAATCAATCGTCCTCCTCCGCTGCCGGTCGGACTCGTTGCTTCTCCCGTCACCCCATCCTTCCGTGCTGCCACCTTCGCCCCCGCCGCCGCCGCCGCCGCCAGCTGCTAGGAAGCCCGGAAGCCGGCTGAGCGGGCAGTCGGCCGCCGTGCTCACAGGTGGTGTGGAGGGGGGGAGTAGGCGGGGCGGAGGCGGCGAGGGAGGCGGTGGCGCCTGGATCACCCCGTGCGGCGGCAGACGGGGCGGGGCCGGGAGCCGGGAGGACACACTGGGCCCAATTACGCTAAAAGAGACAAAAACATACTACGTGTTACGAAATGGCTCTCTTTCTGGAGATAAAGAATTTCACAGAGATGTTTTTGGACCGTCACTGCTTTGTAATGGTAATTATAAGGTTTAAATACTGTTATTTGTTTGCAATATATAATTAACGTAATGAGTTTGTTGTCAGCAAGTCTTTCGTGGAACTAACAGAAATTGCGCATTCTTAGTATTCAAACATCGAAGAATGAAATGAAACTGAAGAAATGAAAGAACAAAGGAAAATGAAAAATAAAACAAGTTCATCTATTCTAGGGTGAATAATGAATTCCATTACGAAATATTATTTCTCGACAATAAATTATGTATAAACACATTATCTTTATCATGATCACCTTTAATAAATAAATAAATAAATAACATACCAACATGAAAATTATAAACATTAAATTATCAATGGGATTACAAGATGTACGATTTGCTTTTGACGTGCCAAAATATCTCAATTTACTGCTCCCACAACTGCAGTGCTTATGAAAGCTCGGGTCATCATCTGATGTCGCAGCAGTACTTCTGACCAGGAAATTGTAGGGTTCGAGTCCTGACGGTCGCAGGATATTTCGACTCTAGCTATTTAGCTAGGCCGAGTTTATCCGTTGTCTAGGGGTCGGCTGCTCTGATCGGTGGTATCCCGTGGTTTCTTCGATCAACACCAGGCGAAGGCTCTCATCGGTGGTTTCTCCGATCATCACCAGGCGAATGCCGGAGCAGTATTCTAACAAACGGGCCATGGACTGCGCTCTATCTTCCTTCCTCTTCCTTGTCCCATCCACTCCCCTTACAAACACACACTTACACTAATATGCACTACACTACCTCACATGTTGCGAGCTTGTTTCGACTGGGTCGATGCCCCGCTGGTGGGAGATATCTGGATGAGGAAAATACCGCAAGCCGGCGTGTAGCTCAGCGCCGGATCCCTGCATTTAGCGGAGGAAGAAGAATGCCACATCCCGTGATAAAAAAACACGGGACAATGAGATTAATGTCCATCGCAGTTGACGCACCCGGAAAAGCTAAATAATCAACCAATAAATTAATGAAAGGCTTTTTTGATTCTCTGTACTTCAGCAGGAAAAGCTGATTATTTTGTAGACTTTTAATGGAAAGATTCTGATTTAAAATTCCGATAAAAGTCCATGGACTGCTCATTGGCAAGTACATTTAATGGGAAATTTAATTTTCATCAGTATTAATATAGATCATAAAATGAACAATAATAAATATATTTCCAATGTATACAACTTGCTCGATAAGCCCCTTTGAAAATGAAGCGACATTGTATTGCTATAAATTTTATAACAAATGCCCTGCGAAAAGAGCTCTAATGCTTACTTACGTAAATTTCATAAAACAGGAGTTTAATTTGTTTATTAGATTTCAAAATGTATCGCCATGTGAAAGAATTTGTAGATAAATTTACAGTTGCAGACATTAAAAGAAATGTCACGTTGCTCGCGTCTAATGCTCGTATTTTTTAACCTAAATAGTTAATTGTTTTGTTGATGTTTGACAAAATACGAAAGAGCTATTAATGTTAGTAACCAGAAACGATCTGACAAATGCATTGGATGTAAGAATATCGATAAATTGCTAAAACTGTAGTTTCGATGCGAAAGAAAACTGAAATAATATTGCAGATGACATCGTAAGGCTATTGTAATTAGGTAATGAGTTAATTCTCTAAGAATTTGCTAGAAAGAGACATACTATTTAAATGTTAAGTAGAAGAATTTACGTTGCATTTCACTTAACAGAATTGTGAGTACATTGTACATTTTTTAAGTCTCAAATATTTCTCATACATACGAAAAGAGCTGGTCCAGTGTCACATGGATTTCATTCATTTCCCTAAGTTCGAGAAGAAGAATGTCTCAAACCGAAGTCCGTCGCCACAGAGTACAGAATGAATGTTTTCATAGTAAAGCATTTTTTTAACAGCATCACAATTTTTTCACAAAATGTAATAATAGTTATGAAAAGTAGCACGTTAGTAGGAGTTTCTAAATTTTAACAAAAACTTGTCTACGACTTTCTTGAGCAAAACAATGGTTATTACATTACAAAAACTAAATTAATTTGAGACCTTCTAGAAAGCGACGCTTTTCAATATCAGCCTTAAATCATACCGAAAATACTTTTCTTACTAGTACAAAAATTAGAAGACAGAATACGGAACAATTCTGGAATGGAAAACGCCTAGTATGTTCACGTGATCGTCGATTACATTTGTGAATCTCGCGAAGAAATTGTGATAAAACTGAGATTTCAAATAAAATGTTGTTCTTCACAAAGCAAAAATGACTTTCCAGGAAACGATGGGATTTCTAGACACGGCCACGTCCGGGAACTCCCCATCTAGTCACGGCAACATCCACTTTCTTGTCTTGTCACGTAAATGACTATTTTTTGCTGCGAATGTGCAAGGGAGAGACACCATCGAGAAAAGATCAACGCCACTTCAGGGGGGGGAAACATGCACTACACTGAGGGGACTAATGACCTTAGCTGTTGACACGCCCGGAAACACGAAATAATCAACCAATCAACAAGGAAAAAGTGGCTTTCCCTGACTCGTCAGGATTCCTAGACTCGGCCTTGACTGGAACCTCTCTCATCTAGCCACGTCATCTTGCCTTGTAATGTAAATTACTGCAGTTAACCCTCGTTAGCACGAACTCGCTTAACACGAATTTCGCTCTAACTCGAACAAAACACCGGCGCTGACGGGGTATTACGGTAATACGGACATTTATAACACACAGATAACATGAATATTTATAACACGAACTCCGCTTATTTCGGAGTTCCTTTGGAATTCGTGTTAATGAAGGTTTACTGACTTTTCTTGGCGCGGAGGTGCCAGCCAGATACAACCGGTAAAGTTCCAGCTCGCCCCCTTTCCCGACCACTGTGCCGCGCGGCGCACGAGCTCAACTGCGGGGGCGGGGCGGGCCGGGGGCGGGGGCGGCACAGCTGGGGGCACAGGTGCTCCGCGCCGGCACCCGCCCGCGCACGCGCCGTCCCCGCCTCCGCCCCCGCCCCCGCCCCGCCCCCACCGCAGCCGCAGATGTCCCCGGGCACACGGGGTCGGCGGGGGCGGCACCTGGCGGACGGGGGCGGAAACAGCCGCGCCGCGCGGGACGCGATAATCGCACCGCCTGGGCCCCGCGCCGCCGCCGCCGCCGCCGCCGCCGCCGCCGCCGCCGCCGCCGCCGCCGCCGCCGCCGCCGCCGCCGCCGCCGCCGCCGCCGCCGCCGCCGCCGCCGCCGCCGCCGCCGCCGCCGCCGCCGCGGCCGCAGTCGCTGTTTTCCGGAAACAGCCGGCCGCGCTCGCCGTCTGCGGCGCGAGTGCTGGCGGCGGCACCTTGCGAGCACACGTCTTCTGCCCCCAACTGCCGCTCGACCGCCTTTATCCCGGCGACTGGAGGGCCCCGCGGGGAATGTAGGGCTCAAAGACGCGGATTAAGCTAGGGCGGTGTCTCGATTGATTGACTGATTTTCTCGTGTTTCCGGGCGCGTCAACTGCTTTGGTCATTAGACCCGTAAGTGTAGTACATGTTTTCCCTGGGAGATGGCGGCGATCTTCCTCCGCGGGATGGCGAGATCCGGCGCCGACCTACCGTCGGCTAGTGGGGTTTCCCCCTAACCAGGACTCTCCCACCAGCGGGGCAGCGCCCCAGCCGGGACTAGCTCTAAGCTCCCGACCGGTCTCCCGGAATATGTGGTAGTGTAGTGCATGTTAGTGTAAGTGTGTGTGTAAGGGGAGAGGATAGGACAAGGAAGAGCAAGGAAAGATCGCGCGCTGTCCGTGGCCCGTTTGGTAGGGTACTGCTCCAGCATTCGCCTGGTGTTGATCGGAGAAACCACGGAAAACTACCGATCAGAGCAGCCGGCCGCTAGAATTCTCCTCCAGACGGCGACTGAATGCGAGCTACCGCTTCCGGTCCGGCGACTGGCAGGCCCGCGGGGGCTGCAGAGCTCAATGACACGGATTAAGCTAGGGTGGTGTCTCAAGCTCGTCGTAGAATTTTAATAATTGATGACTTCAAATAAAAAAGGATGTACGTGCCATTGCTGTTAAATTTTCGTCTCTAAAAGAATAATGATGAAGTAGAGCTCTCGCACGTTAAACCCCACCCTCTTCCTTATTTATCTATTTCCATATTAAAACTGTAATATATCTTTTTCTTCAAGAACATCTTATCCTCCGTCACTTGTTTTATATATCTCCTTGTAACTTATAACAATACAAACTATTCTTATTTAACTTTTTTACTGATCAGAGAAATACACTCGTGAACTTCAATCGCGTAGAAAATCATGTAATTATACTTGGGTTTTGCTAACGTGGCGGATGACATTAGGTCATTTTTACACATTCCTGCCTAATAAAATGAATCTTTATAACAGTGATAGGCACAAGGACATGAGCCCCGTTGAGAATGACGTTCGCGAATTAATTAAAAAGATTCGTTTTATAAGGCGGGAGGTGTAAATATGACCTAATGTCATCCGCCACGTTACAAAAACCCAAGTCTAGTTTATTATCACATACAGTTGCTGATTGTACAGGCTCTGAACAGATGGGTTAAAATCGAGAAGCGCCGAACCAGTAAAACAGTAATAGAATGAATAGAATGTTCAAGAGCTCATACTGTATATTACGGTGTGAGGAACGAGTCCTGTGACCTCAAAATTTTAATTTTTATGACCCTAAAACGCTTTCTTTATGAGGTATTTAACGACACAGATTCAAGAATCTGGCCGAGTGTTGCGGGTTGCATTTGATTATTTAGATGCGTTGTTTTAAACAAATCCTTCATATTTTTAAAATCAAAGTGCACTACTGCCGCTCGCTGATTTTCATCCCGGGCGACTGGTGGGCCTGTGGATGCTCGAGGACCTGTGGATTATGCAAGCTTTGGGATGGCGCAGTGTGGTCATTTATAGTTTTATCTTCCCTTTGGGCAGCAGGGGCGGAGCCGAAGAGTACTCGCTGGGGTCACTATATCACTTCATTTCTTTCTCCATGTGAACACTGAAGTGACAAATGTTTTAGGATATCTTGTCGTGGGGGAAGGGTCTGACTCGGGGGAGTGAAAGAACGGTAAGGGCACAAGGTGCCCTCTGAAACGAACCTTATTCTCCTAAAAGCCTAAAGCGGATGAGTGGGAGCAACAAGAATAGGGATGACCCCAATCATGGCAAACAGCAGTTTAATGGGGTTGTGTTACTTACATTGGCACCTGACGTAGCCTAGAATCGGGAAGAACTGTTCTGCGGAAGAGGACCCAGCAGCGACCATCGGACGGATTGGCAACACTCGAAGTGCACGGGGGTCAGGGGAGCGGGCGGGAAGCTGCTACCAGAGCCCTGAAGGTCGGTATGGACGAGGGGGGTGTAGAAGTGTCGACAGGATCAGTTAAGGCCGATCTGAACCGACGGAGGGGTGGGGTGTAAGGTTCGTGCACACGGAAGACAAGCTCACTATAAGCACGCGCGCGCACGCGCGCACACACACGCGCACACACGCGCACGCACACACACACACACACAAATATATATATATGTCTTTACTTCGGAGGCTGTCGATTCGACGCGCAGCTACGCAATTGTGCTTACGCGGCCGCTAGCTGTCTGTGGCCAAGCGACATGTCTCCCGGACCTAATTCTGCCCGGCCAACTCATGGTAACACGGACTCTTGTCGGAAGTCCCCTTCAGAAATATTGAGCAATGGTGCCTCTAAAGCCGTCCGCAATTGCGAAAGTGTTGCAGGTGCAGGGTGTTGTGCGCGAACTGACCTCTATATTATTTCCGAGAAATGTTCGATGGGATTCATGTATCGGCAATCTAGGTGGACAAATCATTCGCTCGAATTTTCCAGAATGTTCTTCATCTAATCGTGAACAATTGTGTTGTGAACAAACGTGTCCAATCGTGAACAATTGTGGCCCGGTGACACGGCGCATTGTCATTCATAAAAAATCTTCTAAGAAGTCCACGAACAGTTTCAAATGGTCATCAAGAAGCTTAACATAACCATTTCCCGTTAATGATCGGTTCAGTTGGACCAGAGAGCCCAGTTCATTCCATGTCAAATCCACACCATTATGGAGCCACCGCCAGCTTGTAGAGTGCCTGGTTGACAACTTGGGTCCATGGCTAGAAATTGAACTTTTACAATTTTCGAAAAATTAGAGATTTGACCGAAAAAGAGACTAACGCTATTCTTTTAATATCATTTAGGCTACCCGAGAATAAACTTTAATCAAAACTAGTGATGCTAAAACAGCACGCACTTTCACGCAAAACTATGCGAAAAGAATGCAAATTTTCGAGAGCGGTTTTCCCCAACCAGGTATCTCGCATTAGTGTGGCACCGCCCCAGCAGGGACAAACTATAAAATCCTCATTGGTCTCCTGGCTTATTGGGTAGTGTAGTGCATGTAAGTGCAATATTATATAAGGAGTGAGAATAGGACAAGGAAGAGGAAGGAAAGATCGCACGCGGTCCGTGGTCTGTATGTTAGGGTACTGCTCCGGCATTCGCCTGGTGTTGATCAGAGAAACCACGGAAAACTACCGATCAGAGCAGCTGGCCACTAGAATTCTCCTCCAGGCAGCCACAGAACTCGATCCAGCTGTCTGGCTAGTGCTAATCCTGCCGCCGTCAGGACTCGAACTCGAGGACCTAAAGTTAGAGGCACTGTAGGGATATCCCTGGATACCCTGTGCCACCTCTCTCGGTGTTACCTTTGGACACCAGAGGCTTATCCAGAGAGAAATTTACGGAAAGACTATTTCCGGTCGAATCGCTGCGATAGTAATGTTTTTGAAAATTTGTGAGTCTGAAAAGAGGGTTAATAGAGGGGAACACTCGTTTAGAGTGTGATACGATCAATAAGTGATTGAAAATTACCAAAAAAATGCATACGCTTAAAGATTATAATTCTAAGGGAATATTTCGTCTTCATCATTCAAAACATTGCTTCTTATAATCCTCCTCAATAATGGATGACAGAATTCTTTGGAAAAATAACTACTATTTCTAATGATTAACTATGGTCTAGATAGTTATATTTTGCCTTTATCACCATAAAAATAAACAAAACATTTTTTAAACAACTGTTTCATCCTTTATATGATGAAAACACAATAATACTTCATTTTATACTTTCCCAAAAGCCTCTTGAATTAATTCGTCATATTTATTTAAGGTAGCCATCTAAAAATATGTCAAATATTCCTCCTCCTTTAATTCGACTCAATGAGCAACTGATATGTATGTCAATTTGAATGTAATCGTTTCATTTAATAGAGTGAGTTCCTCTGTGTTACGTTTTAAAAGGACTGAAACAATCGTTCCGGAATATCACAAATGCTCAACAAAATCGCATACACAACTCATAACATATTATACATGTATCATTAAGATAATTGCAACAGGTGAGTTTCTGTAACAGTTGTGTGCGATGTAACTTACGTGCAGGTGCTCAGCAAGAAATTTAATTGGTATTTTGTTTCAATTTTGTCCCTACACCTGCCATTTGGAATTAATATAATGCGAGCATTTGCAAATGTTGGGAACATTTTATTCTTATTTTTTATTTGGGGACAGGGCTGTTGTCGAATTAAACAACTACAATGAACTATAATTAGAAAACTACTGTAACTATTATATTCTGATTTCTATAACAGCGTCTTTCGACTTACACTATTGATGAGATGACGTACACTAATTCCAAAGCAACGCAATGTACTTCCATTTCTTTCATAACTTTCACTCCTCTCCATACCGAGAAAGTAAAAACTATGGAATCCTATCTTGAACTACAAGACTAAAAGTGAACAGTTTCCCTTTCTGAAAAATTCTTTTTCTTGGAGATAATGGTGACTTTGGAAATAAGCTACTCAAACGACTCCTGTGTGATAATGATAAAGTGACGAATGAATAATGGTGAAATGATGACAGGAGAAACGGAAGCACTACCATCTGTCGCAAACCAGCTTTGTTTACCTCTAATTCTACCTGAAATTAAAACTCTGTTCCACTGGTGAAGGCAAGTCAACGCCTCACAAAAGTTTAGAAATTGTTCTAAAAATTCAGTAATACCTGCCATCTGGAATTTTTCGAAACATTCCTGCATAATAATCTGTATATTTAATTTAAACCGCCTGATTTTAGCTTTTAGACGGCATTCCCGCTGTTTCCACAGCGATTCTGACCAGGAGGTCCTAGGGTTAGAATCCCCACAGTGGCGGATTTTCGACACTGTAGTTCGAATTCAGCCATTGTATGGAGGAGAAATCTAGCGGCTGGCTGCTCCGATCAGTAGTTTTTCATGGTGTCTAAAGTTCAAAAGTTTTTCGGAGCCTTCCTACAACTAAAATAATAAAGATAGATATTTTTTCCCTTAATGAAATGTTTCTTATAGAGAGATTATTAAATATGTCGTGTACAATTTTTTGAAAATTTGAGTACTTTTCGCATAATTGAGCATAAAAATGCGGGCGAGAAAGTACGTGCTGTTTTACCACTACTAAATTTTTTTCAAAATAAAGGTCGTGGGCCCTAGATGTTAACATTTGTTTTTATTAACTGGTTTAATAGTAAAATATTTTAATTTTAACAATATTTTTTAAATTAATAGAATGAACCGTTACCTACCGGCATTTGATTCCGTCGCTTTCAAGGCTAACTATTATTTTGTTTTGCGAGTCGCAATCAATTTAGCGAAAGCAGTCGTCTTTATGAGGTTACAATAGTCGAAGAGAAAAAAGCTATTTTTTTGAAGCTCGAAGATTGAGTGTTTTTAAATGTAAATATTAGTGAGGGTATGTAATTGCATTGATCAGCTATCAAGGTGCCCAGCAGGATATCCTGCAATAGTTGACTACACATGTATCGATATTGGTATATATATATATATATATATATATATATATATATATATATATATATATATACCAATTACATTATCAGAAATAAGTTAAACTACAGGTTCCCAATGAATAGTGATTGTATTAATCCAGAATTTGTAACCCTCCCTTATTTCATTAGTTTTTGAGAATAAGTACTGAACGACATGAATGAAACTTTTTAAGGTTTTCGATTTTCCGTGCAGTGAATACGTGATTATTTCTCTTGTAACTTTTCTACAAATCTTCATATTATACGAAAAATCGCAAGAGTTCAGCTAGCATTCATTAATATAAAGTTAAACAGAACTGAATTAAATTGGATACCTATTAAAATTGAAAAATTTCTAGGAAATCCCTCATTCCAGAATATGTTGCATTACCACGAGTATTAAAGAATATTTCACCAACGATATTGAATAATTAAAAAAGCTAAGTAAACAACTTTTAGTTTATCATATGTTTAGTTAGTTATTATTTTATTTAGTTATCGTTAATGTGCGAAATTCGAAGAATTTGAATAACGAAAAATTCGAAATCTCATCTTACTCAGGCATAAAACGTTATTCTGTTGAGATTCGTTGATCATTTGTGGGTGATTCTTCTTTTCTCTCTGGTTGTCTAAAATGGAAGATGATTGAGAATGCTATAAAGCATGTTTATTCATGTATTTCTCTTTTCGATATGTACTTCTATTGTCGTTTAGACCGTTTATTCTAATTCCGTTATAGTCTCGTTTTCGAATTTTTCTACCCGTCTCTTCTTAGTACTGTTAGAATTAACCTACAAAAACTCATTCATCTCTGTTCTTTAATAGGATCTATAAGATATGGAATTTCTGTTTTCATTTTCCTAGTAGCCACAACACTACAGTAGTTTTTGTAGAATTATTTAAATGTCGAATATAATTGCGTTAAGTATAAGCCGGTTTGACGAATCAAATGTATTATTTCAAAAAAAAATACAACATAAACTTCTAAAAAAATTCATCTCTACGATCTTTCGTTTACCATTCCATCGCAACAAATTCAAGCCTCGAGGCGGGTCACTTTGTCTAACATACGACGTCATCCGGAATTTATTTCGTTCATGCGACAGCGGCATGCGATAGCGGCGTGCGACAAAAACACGCAACACGTCGCGCGCGCGCTGGTGCACCTGTTGCGTAATGAAAGGTGCGCATTCCCATTGGAGGCGGTTTTATTAGTGAGCGCAGGTGAACGACGACCGCAGGTGCGTTAAAGTCTTGGTGTTGAGAGTCCGCAAGTAAAGTTTCGTAGATCGGCAAGTTCAAGGTTCCAGACTGGACAATGGTGAAGTTCTGACACCACGCTGCCTGTGAGGAAGTGCAGCCACAAGAAATTGACTTCCGACTTCCAAAAGTAGAGTTTTTAATCGGTAGTTCAAACTTCACAATTTTTCTCTCATAGCATCGACATGTTCAAGGTGCCAGTTCGGACAATGGTGAAATGTCCCGTCTGTACGCAAGAGTGGCCGCAATAAATCGATTTCCGACTTTTAACATTCCGTTTTCAAATGGTGGTTCAAACTCTACAATTTTTTCTCTCATTGCGAGTTGATTGAATAATGATTCTAGGCACGTGAACTGCTGTGGTCATTAGTCCCTCATGTGTAGTTCATGTTTCTATCATAGAATGTTCTGATGATCTTCAGCTGAATGGAGAGATCAAGCGCCGTCAGCTTGAGAGATTTCCCGGCGTCTCTCCCAACAGATGTGTTAGTGTAGAGCATGTAAGCGTAAATGTGTGTACGTAAGGGGCAAGAAAAGGACCGAAAAGAAAGGAAATATCGCGCGCGGTCCGTGGCCCATTTGTTAGTATACTACTCCGGCATTCGCCTGGTATTGATTGGAGAAAGCACAAAAAACTTCCGATGAGAGCAGTCGGCCGCTAGATTTCTCCTCCAGTTAGCGGCTGAATTAGATCTAACTGACTAGCTGGTCGAAAGTTCAGTTAGCCCGCCGAGACCCGAACCTAAAACCTCCTTGCCAGAGGCACTGTAGTGACATCAATTGATTGATTCCTTGAGCAACCTAAGCGGTGCCTATGACACCACACCGACTGTACAGTAGGGTAGCACGATCGAGGAAGGTTGGTTGGTTGTTAGTGATTTTTAAGGGCGAAAAAATCCTTCGTACGCCTTCCTTCGGAGGGGAAGTAAAGCCGGCTGTCCCATGTTAGTAGATTTACTGCATGTAAAAGATCCTCAAGCCTAAATAACGCCTCTGAGCTAAATTCAAATCGCCTTTTTCGTCGCCCAAGTAATACCTTCTTTCTCCCATGGTTGGTGAAAGGAGCGTAGCGGAATTTGCGTGGTCAGACGGAAGAGCAGGCCTCATGGCCTGAGTCTCGCCACGTAAAATAAGGCAAATTCAATTCAATTCAATTCAATTCAATTCTGGACGCGTCAACTACTAAGGTAAGTCCCGTAATTGTAGTGCGTCTTGTTTCATTGGGAGGTGGCAGTGATCTTCCCCCACTGGATGGCGAGACCCGGCGCCGACCTAACGTCGACTAGCAGGGCTTTCCCCAATCAGATGTCTCCCATCAGCGGGTCACCGTCCCACACAGGACAAGTTTTAAGTCCCCGACCGATCTCCCAACATGTGTGGTAGTGTAGTGCATGGTAGTGTAAGTTTGTGAGGATAGGATAAAGAAGAGGAAGGCACGATCCGTGGCCTGTTTGTTAGAATACTACTCCGGCATTCGCCTGGTGTTAATCGGAGAAACCACGGAAAACTACCGATCAGAGCAGCCGGCCGCTAGAATTCTCCTCCAGACAGCGGCTGAATTGGTTTAAGCTGAAAAGCGAGTGTGGACTCAAACCTAGGTCCTCCCGGTCAGAGGCGCTGCAGTGCAAACAGTGCAGCATCAATTCATGCCATGAGCCACCTAAGCCGTTCGGGACAGCGTTGAATATGTGACTCGACTTTACAGTAGGGTAGCACCAACAAATCCCCTTCCGACTTCCGAGAATACAGCTTTGAAGCAGTAGTTCAAACATTTCTCTCGACGCTATGCGCCGACTGATTTTCAGTAGCCGATTTCTCATTTCCTTTTTGACTCACCTCTGCCAAATGTAAATAGATACGATCGAGGGAGAGAAGAGATAGGGAGGAGGGAGTGATAGAAGCAGTTGTATTCGTGAGCGCCTGCAGGTGAGCGCCGTCTTAAAGGCGGGCCACTGGCTCCTTCTGATGAGCGCTCAAAATGAGCTCTGCGGCGCCGAGCACATTGCAGGAAACTGGTTCCAGCCTGCCTCGACTTAACTTCCAACCAGATGGAGATGAATTCGCTCAAATGATGCCAGTTGTCGACTCGAGGATACGCGTGTCTTGGAATTACCTCCCAACCCCGGGCAGGAAGACCGACATTACGCGAGTTGAAATAGCTGATGTCTCATGTCGGAAGTACTAAAAAGGGCAATGTTATTGTGATGGATGTTTTCATCATGGGTAATTCAAGTTTTTGTAAAAATGTTTTCAAACTGTTCCATCTTGATCTTGATTACATTTTAAACTTACCCTGTGCATCGCGAATTCAATAAAATATAACTAACAATGTAAAAGTGATTGGTGTTGAATCCAGACTTTTGGAACTGAATAAAATGTTCGGAATTTTTTTTCTTGGCAACAATAATTCAGTAGGTTCTTATTTAGCTTGTTTTCAGATAATTTATTTTTGTTAATAATATTCAAGGGATACAGACAGGAAACACATGAGTTTTTAGTAGATTCTCTTGAGTATCATAGATATGGATAATATACCACAAAGTTATGTGGTAAGATCCTAATCCGAGGATCTTTCCTTGACACGAAAATCATTTGTCATTTGGATGAATGAATGATGAATTAGCCATTAAACGTAGTTCACATAGTTTCATTTTCATTTATATAAATAGATTATTGTTATATTTCATTGGAATTCGAATATGTAGAATTACGATGGGTTAATATGTGGTATATATATTATTAGCGAATTTTCTATAATGGCTGACAAATAAATTAATAGAAAATGGATAAAATAATTCTTTCCAACGCACGATAGGTAAAAAATGATAAGGTGTATTTTTACGTTTGAAGCTAGACAAAAAGAGGTAAGCATTTTATTGCCAGTGACAGAAGCCATGAAAACCAAAAGAGAAATATTACAGTTACGAAAATAATATGAAATCGAATATTGCCATATTATCACAGAATTGAAGGGTGAGAAAATAAGAAAATTAAAACTTGATAACAGTTTTATATGAATCAAAGCATAAAATGCAATATTTTTCAGAAGAACTGTAAAAAGCAAGGACGAAAATATTACTTTTCAGCTGAGGTTTTATATTTTTTTGCAGACAAGTCTCTGCTTATAGTTGTATATTAACAAAATAGGCTAGCAAGACAAGCTATCAAGACTTCATTTATTATTTATGAATCTGCGACGTCACAGAGCAAATATCGACGAAGAATGATAATATTTAAGAAAACAACCGTGTTTAATATAATGAAATAATATGTACTGAAATTTCATATTGAAAAAAATTGATATGAATTAGCTTTCAAGATAAATTGAAATGACCAAATTTTAAAAAACACATTGGCTTTCGGTTCTTCACATTTCATTGATTTATTTAGCTAAATTTGCTGCAAAGTGAAAAATAAAAGACTACTATACCAAAACTTTAATTGTACTGAAAATGAAAGTCAGTAACGGTTAATAAATTTGTAAACATCACGTGTCACGAAGTTATTTTGCTTTGTTTTACACCCCAAATATATTCCGTTCGTTAATAAAGGAGGAAATGTTCATTAAAATGGGATCAACGATTGTCGAGACCCCGCGCACGGCAGGTGGGTGAGGCGGCGCTGTGACAGACACAAGTGCCCCAAGTGCATTCATTACAGCGCTGCGTGCGCGCAGCTCATAAGAAGACACCAGAGGCGGCGCCAAGGGCTCACCTGTGGGGCGCCCAGGGGTGGCAAGGGTCGTGTGCGAGTACTCGGTGCTTCCAAGCGCGTCGACTACTACTGTCGTTAGTCTCTAAAGTGTAGTAAATGCTTTTTTTCCTCGCTTGGGGTGGGTGTTCTTTACAAGCAGAAACCGGGAGCGGTAGCTCAGTGAATCAACTGATGTCACTGCAGCGCCTCTGATCGGGAGGTCCTAGGTTCGAGTCCTGACGGCGACTGCATTTTCGACATTAGCTTTTCAGCTAGGTTGAATTCAGTCGCTCTCTGGGGGAGAACTCTAGCGGTCGGCTGGTCTGATCGGTAGTTTTCCGTGGTTTCTCCGATCAACACCAGGCGAATACCGGAGCAGTACCCTAACAAACGGGCCACAGACCGCGCGCGATCTTTCCTTCCTCTTCCTTGTCCTGTCGTATCCTCTCCCCTAACACACACACACACTAACATGCACTACACTACGACATATCCCGGGAGACCGGTCGGGAGCATAGAGCTTGTCCCAGCTGGTGCGGTGTCCCGCTGCAGCGGGAGCGGAAGCGCGCTGGTGGGAAAGTCCTGGTTAGGGGGAAACCCCACTAGCCGACGGTATGTCGGCGCCGGATCTCGCCATCCCCCGAAAAACATGCACTACACTTACAGGACTAATGCCCTATGCTGATGGCGCGCCCGGAAACACGAACGAGTCAATCAATCAATCAATCAATCAATCAATCACAAGCAGAATTGTGAGATCCGGTGCCGAACTACACGGCGGCTTGTGGGGGATTCCCCATCGAGTAAATCGGGGGAGAGAGAAGATTCCCTTCTGCGAGGCACCGTCCCATCCGGGACAAGCTCTAAGCTCCTGTATGGTCTCCTGACATGTATGGTAGAGCAGGTAAGTGTGAGTGAAAGTAAGGGGCGAGGGTAGGACAAGATAAAAGGAATGATTGAGCGTGGTCCGAGGCCCGTTTGTTAGGGTACTTCTCCTGAATTCGCCTGGAGTTGATAGAAATGAAGAATAGAATTATAATTCTCCAAACAGCGGCTGAATTTGAACAATCTATCTAGCGAGTGTCGAAAATCCTACCAAGGATCTCCCTGTGACACCTATTGAATGACATGAGTTAAGACCCTGTGCTACCTGAGCCGGTACTGAGGTCATTAGCCCCATTAATGATTATTTGAGGAAATGCTGAGATGTCCCCTCGTTCTCCTTTCGAACATAAATGTTGATGCACTACTTGTGCACGGTTTCTAGCGTTCAGTGGGGAATATAGTTATTTACATAATCGTTCTCCATGTTAACGTGGCAGTAAAACGATTGCTTCATGAAGTGTGGGAATTCGGATGCGGCATTTACACGAAGAAATACGAGACGACGTAATTACGTAAAGAAATAATAGAAGTCATCTCCATCAACTTAATATCGCAGGGATCCCAGAACTCAAAAAAGAAGTGCACAGAACACACTTCTCCCCACAGTAGATCAAATATTAAGTTGACAGAGAGTACTTTTTCATTTCTTCATGCTTCACGAAAAGCAGGATGAGGTATAACAGTCAACATTTTTTTAGCACATTTGACTTTGCGAATAGTTTTTATTGCAGTATAGTGGCGGTAATCCGAGATTCTCTGCAATCCGAGATGAAAAAATTTACGTTAAGATCCGTCTTTAAGTAACAGATTTTATTAATAAAACATATATATTTTCAATATTATAGTTCTAGGAAAATGCAACAAAAATACACTTATGCAATTTTCAAAAATTGTAGGATTTGAACTAACATGAGTTTTAGACAATTCTCTGAAGCGTCTTTTTTGCTGTCGGAAGACAACAGTTTAATGAAAAAAGTTTATGCTATTTTGGCGAAATTTTTGAAAATGACTTTGAAGCTTCATTTAAAGTAGCCTTAAAAATCAAAATATCCATTAGAAACTCTCAAAGCCTCGAATTCATTCACATCGATCAGGAAACCTCAATTTTGAAGAAAATCGGCAGAACGATTTTGGTGCTGGTGTTGACCACAGACGGACAGACAGACATTTTGTCGTCAATCTTTTTCGATATCAAGAATCCACAAAAAAAACAAAAAAAAAAAACAATTCTGACCACACCACGTGTTATAGAAAAAAACTCTATTTAGCACAAGATTTATCCACTTTCTCGCAATCAGATTCCGGCAAGAAGAGTTTTTCTGCCGAAAATTCGCCGTTTTCCGGCATATTTCCGATTACATAACATTATCTTCACACGAAATACCTTCGCAAGAGCGAGAAGGTAAAAAAAATCTACTCTCCTTAGATAAGTGTGTTGATATAATTTTGTTGACGGGATTATGTTCGGTGATATATTTTTCCTTTTATGGCGACTGTCTTCTTATTTCATTTTTCAGGGGCATGGGACCATATGTTTAATCTTTGAACTTATAAAAGGACTCTTTCTGGCCATACATTATACAGGTGGAGGCCCTAAACAACTTATTCTCCTTATAGGTGAATCGAATGTGGGAGGGATCTTTATTCTTTCTTACATGCTACTCTTGTAGCTCATTCGCTTCCACTTGGGCTTCAGTCTCTATCCTCTCAGCTTCCACATTCATAACCGGATTCATTTAAAGACATTCGATTGACGCATAAGACGTCTTACTTATATGTTCACATTCATATAATTTTAATTCTTATTTCTAGCCTTGTAGGTGCAGCGTTTTTGGTCTCGCTGCTTATAGTGGCCGTGCGAGCGCGTCGCGTTGTTGGCACCCCTGGGCGCAGCGCAGACGCGGTCTCATTAGAAGCGCGCAGACGGCTCCTGGCGCAGGTGATCGCACATGTGCGCGCGCGATCGCACGCGCCGGAAGCCGCTCCCGCCCCCCGCCCACCCTCCACCCAATCCCCGCCCTCCACCCAGCTCCTCCTCCACCTGCACCTCCACGCCCACCTCCTGCTCCTGACCCGCCTCCACTTCCACCTTGCACCCAAGCCCCAGTCTAAGCAAGACTCCGACACGCCTCTGCTTCTACCTCCTGAAACTTCCACCCCCACTTCCACCCGCACGCCCACCTCGTAGCCGAAACGTCTCCTTCCACCTGCCTATCCACGCCCGCCTCCAGCTCCAGCCCCATCGCCACTTCCACCTACACCCAAGCCCAAGCCTAGCTCCAACTCCAACACACCTCCATTTCTTCCTCCTCACACTTCCACCTCTACCTGCGCCTCCACGCCCCCCTCCAACTCCAGACCCGTCTCCACCTGCCTATCCAC
Organism: Teleogryllus occipitalis; assembly: GCA_011170035.1. NCBI lineage: Eukaryota > Metazoa > Arthropoda > Insecta > Orthoptera > Gryllidae > Teleogryllus > Teleogryllus occipitalis. Next base: position 19,371 of record BLKR01016090.1, read on the forward strand.
GCCCACCTCCAGCTCCAGCCCCGTCTCCACTTCCACCTGCACCCAAGCCCAACTCTAGTTCCAACTCCATCCATTTCTTCCTCCTCAAACTTCCACCTCTACTTGCGCCTCCACGTCCACCTCCAACTCCAGATCCATCTCTACTTCCACCTGCACCCAAGCTGAAATCTAGCTCCAACTTCACCACACCTCCATTTCTTCCTCCTCCAACTTCACCCCACTTCCACCTTCACACGCATATCCACGCCCACCTTATGTTACAATTCCGTATTGAGATGGTTCTATTTTTTTTCCTTTAATGAATCAAATTCAATAATAAGAAAAAAACAACAGAATTATCCATTTATTTGTTTTAGGGTTGATGATTCTCCGGCATACAGCGCACGCTTGAATTCAACTTACCATTTGATTCAATTTAAAAACATTTCCAAATTTCGAATCGCAACAAAACATTTATTCACATTATTACACAATAATAAAAAAAGAAACTTTGAGCAACTAGTGGAAAAACAAATCTAATCCTGACATTCCCTTAAATATATAAACTGTTCGTTCATGACTCTGAATATATGTACACCTTCTTGCCCACATCTATAAGTCATCTGTACTGCTGAATCTTCAAAATTTCCCAGCACATCTATTCTCTGTCAATAATTCAAACATTCAGCTCTGCTTTATGCTTCAACATATACTTCGTCTTATATTGCGTAAAAATTCGCAGTCATCTACTAGACTATGAACCATGCTCCATTCAGTAAAACGTCTTCTTTAAATCTGGTTGTTGATTTTGATTTTTCGGCGCATTTTCCGCGCATCAACTGGTGTCTGACCTTGCCAACCTGAAATACCAGCCCAAGCAGGTCGTACATGTACATGACATCTTGTTAATATCAAACATCCGTGACACCTTGACTCCTCACAATATATACTTCCTCTTCCACCTCCGACGTTCCCTACGTCCCTCTCCATAAATAGATAAAGTGATGTGTAGTGCAGTTCAGTGAAGTGAAGTGAAGTGAAGGGAAGGGAAGGGATGTGATTTCATTTCTTTTTGTTTGTTTCACTAGTCGCAAACTTCTTTCTACAGGCTATGTAGACAAGCGGTGTTTATTCATTTATTTGTTTATACTAAAGAGTGTTTTACGTATTAGTAATGTAATAATTAGTATAAGTATTATATATGTGTGTTAGGTAAATATGTTTTTCTGAATGTCAATGAATAGATACAGGTTGGTGTGTATGCGAGGGTTGGTCTGTCTATGTATCTACGCGTGTATGTTTGTATGCATGTATATATTTGTGTACTATCTAAGTTTATCTATATGTTAGTATATATGTATTTTTATTTGTAGTATAGGAATGTAAATGCCATGTACATATCTAGGAAAGGACAAAGGCAATTTGTTTTTATATGGATTTTTTATACATTATTATGTTATTTGTAATTGTAACTGTACTTTCGTATTTCCGCATTCTGCCACCGGGCATCATCCACCCAATTGTAGAATACATTTCTATCTGTCTATCTCCATCTCCACTTCCATCTGTACCCCATGACCAACGCTAGCTCCAACTCCATCACACCTCAAGTTTCATCCATATCTCCATCTTCACCTTCATTTCCACCTCCAGCTCCTCCACACCTCCAACTTGGCCCACACCAAACTCCTAGCTCCTACTTGCAGCTCTAACTTCAGCACGTCTAGCTTCAACTTCACATCCACGACCTCTTCCACTCCAAATCAATCGTCCTTCGAGAACCAATCCACCTCCGCCACCATTATCACCTACAGTTCCAATTCCTTCACACCTCCAGTTTCATCCATATTACTACCTTCACCTCCACTACCTCCACCAGCTCTCGACATATAGCTCTACTAGCGTACTCCCAGATCCCACCTCCTGCTCTAACTCTATCGGTCATCCAGTTTCACTCATAATTTTACCTCCACCCCCACCATTACTCCTACTCCCGTTCCAACTTCATTCCACCTCCAGCTCCTCCTCTGACTCCACTTTCACCTTCCCCTCTCCAATATGCAGCTCTATCTCCATCGCACCTCCAGCTCCACCCTATTTTCACATCCATCTTAACCTCCCTCCAACATCTAGCTCATTCGCATCTCCAGGTCCATTTCCACATCTTTCTACTCTCCTATATTCACTACTCCTCTTGTTCGACTCCATTTCTACCTTCATCACCTTCCCTGTTTCACATCTTCAATCTCATCTCCAGCTCCACCCTTATTTCCTACTCTATCTGACCGGCATCCCACTCCCACTTGCAGCTGAACCCCTTTCCTACCTCCACTTTTATCTCGAGCTCTATCTGCACTGACACCTCCATCATCTCTACCGCCAACCCTAACGCATCTTCACCTCCAAGTCAATGTGTCCCTCCATCCATATTCACCTCATATTCACCGCAATTCCAGCTCCTACTCTATTGTACCTGCACCTTCAGCTTTAAATTCCACCGTTTGCATCCACATTTATCTCCATCGCACCTCCACCCACATCAGTACGGCTATCTCCATCTCCAGTGCAAAACTCTCCTCATCTTCATCACCACCACCGAAGCAACTGCCACAATCTTCTCTGCATCCTCATAGATCTAAAAATGTTCGATCGCTCCTAACTTCAACTTCTAATTCCAAATATAGTTCTAATAACACCGGACCAGCGCCCATTACCCTCCTTCAACAATCCGTTTTTATTTTGAACGCACCTTCCAATTCCTATCTCCGCCTCTAACTCCACTTACAATCACCTGTGCCAATGCCAGCTCTACTTGTGGCATCTCATATATCAACATGTGTTGATGACAATACGTATGTCAGTTAGTCTGACTGACGGTATATCTGCCTCTGTCTCATTTCTTTCTTACTCTATATTTGTCTGACTGCCAGTCTGATTGCCTGACTGTCTGTCTGACTGCATTTCGTATGTCTCTTCCTTTCTCCCGTTCTGAAGGTTAAAACATTATTGAGCTGAAATGGCTCACATTCCTCTTGTCAGATACTGACGTCGACTTAACCTCGAAGACAGCATGACGATACCTCGTAGAACAGTGAGCTGTCCTGACACATTTTGCGTGTGAGCTTCAAGTCTTCAGACAGTAGATCCCGACGATAGTCAACTAACACCGCGGAAACACACGTAAGACAGTCGTTTATGAGGTAGGTTTCGTGCTATGTCGATCTGTTAACATGAAACATAACTTTGTCAGAGTTATCTTTTACATTTTATGCTTCTATTGCAACAGTGTCTCCCTTTTTACATCTCGTTTAATTCGCGGCAAAAGAAACTGGGCGTTATAAGGGTTCAAATGATCGAATGGCGACAAAAAACACGAAGGCCTTTTGTCACCCGGGATCATTATAACCAGATACCTGTGGTAAACAATATTTTATTTTTTACCTAATTATAATAACTCAGATTTACATATTTACTAATTAACTAGATGTTAGCTCGACTCGGTTCGTCTTTTCATTTTTCCCTTCCATAATACCCTCTCATAATTCCCTCCGTAAGAAAACAAGTAGCATCATTTAACTGTTTTCATATTTCCCTTGTAACCGTGATCCTCTCGATCCTGGTAAGTTATGTAGTATATCGAGTATCATGTCGAAGGCAATAACAAGCAATAACGTAAATCAGTAAAAACGTAACGCAAATATCAATAATATTTTCTTTTTGCCGCAAACTAGGCGATGTCTCCCTAGTCAACTTACCTTACGTTTCTTTCGTGAGTCCATTGACGGCGGTCAAGAAGGCAATGAATATCCGGACTGATCAAGAAATAGCTGGCCCATATCTGACTGATTGATTAATTGATTAGTGTTTCCGGGATCGTCATGTGTAAGATCATTATTTCCGTAAGAATAGTGCGTGGTTATTTTTATTGCGGGAAGTGGTGGTTATCGTCCCCTACTGAATGGTGAGAATCGGCGCGGACCTACACGGCGACTTGATGGGTTTTCTCCAATACGGTGACTCCCACCAGCGTGGCACCGCCCCAGCCAGCACAGATTCTAAGTTCCCGAAGTGTGTAATGCATGAAAGTTTCCGGGTTTGTAAGTAAGTGAGGATAAGACAAGGAAGAGGAACGAAAGATCGCACATGGTCCGTGGCCCGTTTGGTAGGGTACTGCTCCAGCATTCGCTTGGTGTTGATCGGAGAAACCACGGAGAACTACCCATCAGAGCAGCCGACCTCTAGAATTCTCCTCCAGACAACGACTGAACTCGACTTAGCTGAAAAGCTAGTGTCGAAAATAGTGCCGCCGTCGGGACTCAAACCTAGGACCCTCCGGTCAGAGGAACTGCAGTGACATCAATTAAAACTGAGCCACCGTTCCAGGTAATATGATGGGATGATGGGGAATTAATCGTAAGGAATCACAGAAACGACCGATAAGACCAAATGGAGTCTGTAATTGTTTGTATTTGCGGATGAAGGTTATGTTACGAAATTTTGAGGAAACCTTTTAAAGTTGATTTATTTGCACTTCTCACGGAAAACTACCGATCAGAGCAGCCGGCCGCTAGAATTCTCCTCCAGACAGCGGTTGATTTCATGGTAGCTGACAAGCTAGTGTGGAAAATCCTGCCACTGTCAGAACTCAAAGTCCAGGATGTCCCGGTCAGAGTTTCTGAACTGACAGTTGATGCCCTGAGCCACATATGCTGGTTTGATATTTAATCCTAATTTACGAGAGATATTGGTTATCGCAGACCTGAAGCACTACGAAGAAAATGCTACAGTGATTGTTAATCGGTCATTGAGTTCCCACGTTTGTACGATGGCTACCATTGCACTCAAAGATAAAAAATGTACTCTAAAAATGATTATCCCAATAGCAAAAACATTATTTTTTTAAATCAGTTTAATATCTATTTTATTGATGTAATTTCAAGTTACGGAAACTATTTTGTATGTTTACAAATATTCTAAACGTTATAGCGTATGTCGATATTACTCGTTCATATTTGTAACATATTCATATAATTCACATATTTACATACTTGTAACATATTCTTATAATTTTCATAACATTTTTAAGTAGGCTACATGTTTTGCTCTTTCGTACCGCATATTTTTACAAACTCTAATTATAATATTACGCAACCGTTACAAATATTGTAGAATAGAACGCGTGTCTTGCAGCACCACTCGTTGTAAATGCCCCGCCTCCTTTAATGCGTTTCGAAGTCGCCCTTGTCCCGCTTCCTGCTCCTCCGCGTAATCGGCCGCCTGCGGGCTGGCGCCCGGTGCTCGGCAGTTGTTCGCCAGAAGAGCGCCAGCTGTACCGTCGCTCGCCAGCCGACAGACACGTGAATCGAACGCCCCGACACGACGCGGCGCGGCGCGACCGGTCTTCGAAGTGTAACACGCGGATGAATAATTCTAGACGGCGCATGATTTGCGCCTTATTTACGACCAGAAGGATCGGCACACAATGGGGAGTCGTGCTGGATGGTTTCCTCGATTCTTGAATGCGTTAGTGGTTTGTTGAGATGAATTGGAAGGATGGGACAGGGATGGACATTTTTACGAGCAGGTGAGGTTAGAGTAAAATTGTTTCAGGAAAATAAACTACATAAAATTCCCGTATCCAAGTAAGAAAAAGACAAATGGAAGAAGACTGGAGAGGTGGTTCAAGGCGTCAACTGATGCCACTGCAGTGTCTCTAACTGGATGTCCAAGGTTTGAGTCTCGACGGTGACAGAATATTCGATATTAGCTACATAGGTAGGCAGAAGCTGTCTGGAGGAGAATTGTAGCGCCTGGATGCTGAGCAGTAATCCTTGACGTATCCTACTCCTTACTTACACACTCTTACACATAAATGAACGACAGAATCACACTAATCGGGAGACCGGTCGGAAGATTAGAAGTTGTCCCGGCTGGGTCGGGGACCCGCTGGTGGGAGATACCTGGTTGGGGAAATCCCTGTTTGCCGACGGTAGGTCGGCGCCGGATCTCCAGCTGAAGAAGATCACAGCCATCTCCCGCGATAAAACATACAACTTACGGCACTAAGGATCTTAGCAGTTGACGCGTTCGGAATCACTAATCAAGCAACCTAAACAAAAAAAAATGAAAGATTTGATGCAGTTCAAAATTTTATGAATTCAACAATAAATCGAAATTATTCCTGACGAAATGATTGGGGAAATTTCGTTTTGTGAGACATTTCAAGTTTGGTTGAATAGGGAATAATCGCAATAATCGTTGATTGTTCGGAGAAGAATTAGGAAATTAACAAAAACAAGATGTGAGAATATGAACGAGGGTCGAATGAATCGAAAATTCGTCGTGTGAATTCGAAATTAAAAGTGTTGGACTGATACCCTTAAAAGAGCTGAGAAAGAGAGACCGTTCCTAGAAGATAAGACACTGCCTAAAAATGAAGCTGTGTTAATGTTAGTGCAGATAATGTTAAAGATTTCTTTAATTTTTTTAAGTTTTACATAAACATTCAAAATAAGTTCCAATTTTGTGACCTTAGAACGATAGATATTTCATTTTCACACATCAAATAATTCGTACACTGACGTATTCAAACGTTTATAGGTAGGATCCTAAGAGTAATTATAATAAAAACGTCAATCTTAAAATAGATATATTTTTGTTAGCATTTATTTTCTAAAACCAAATTTTAAAAAAAAATATTAGTTCTATGATGTAATATAATGTATGGTAGGGTGTGTGTGGGGAAACTGGCATGCTTTATTTGAAACATCGCATTACTGTAGCAAGTTGATAAACTTTGTTGTTGAAACGTGTGTTTTTCATTAAAAGAGTTTTCCTTTCCATAACGTATCCAGAACTAGTTATGACTTGATTCTGCTTCAAATTCCCGAACACGTACATTTTTAATCTGGGAAAATAGTTGCAGTGATTAATCTAAGAAAATTTAAATATATTTATCTTCTCTTGGTGAAATTTATCTTAGAAATGGTTGAAAGACGTCTGAGAAATGAGAGGCAAAGCTTTCATTTTTCTTCAGATCGCTTTTCGCCGAGGAACTGGCAGGTTTTCTGATTCGAAGAATGAGTTGCATCGGTCTCATCAATTTGGTATCTTTCCAAGTAGTGTTCCAAGTTAGTATTTGGTGACAATATGAGGATTTTGTTATTGCAGAGCATCGTAACTGTTGGGTCCCTAATGGTTTCCCATATTTTCTTTAATTTACTTTTGCAATCACCTTTTATCTAGTTAATAGCGGAATATATTGTTATTTTTATTCTGTTTTAATTCAGACTTTGAATACATGTAGCTAGGTAAACTTGACTGGTTACGTATTCTATCGCTTCATACAGGTCAAAAGCTGTTTTCAATTGTAGATTTCTTCTAGAGTCATTAGTTAATCATTGTGAGACGAACTTGAAATTTCTTTTTTCTTCTGTATTAAGGTTTGCTTGTTCTCTTTAATAAAAAAGTGGTTAATAACTAATCTGGTAAATAGTACTGATCTTGTGATTAGTACGTTCGTATATACGTTTGGTTTACTCCCTTCCCAATAAACAAAATCTAACACGTCTCTAATTTTGTGCGTGACAATCGCTGTTGAATGGGATTGCCCATTGAAAACAACTACAAAGTGGAATTAAAATATTTTTTTAAGTAACTTTATGCTACTTACAAAACTTCCATGCTGAAACGTGTTTCTTTGATCAACAAAATCCGATGATTGTTCAAACATTATGTGGACGAAAAAACCAAATCCATAGTAAAAAAGCAATCATTCGTGCTTTGGGCTAAAAATTCATAATAACACACTATGTAAACATGTTTGCGACTCACTATTTCCGAATGATTAATAGATTAGTGAGTCCGGGGGCGTCAGCTGCAACCGTTATTATTCTCGCAAGTGTAGTGTACGATTTTCCTTTCGAGAGGTGGTAGGGATCATCCCCCGGTGGATAGTGAAATTTGGCGCCGATCTATACGTCGGCAAATGGGATATTCTGCAAACAGGTATCTCCCCTTCCCCAGCCGGACAAGCTCTAAGCTCTCGACCAGTCCTCCGGCATGTGTGGTAGTGTGTGTACTGCATTTAAGTAAGGGGTGAGGATAGGACAAGGAAGAGGAAGGAAAGATCCCGCGCGGTCCGTGTCCGTTTGTTAGGGTACTGCTCCGTCATTTGCCTGGTATTGTTCGAAGATACCACTGAAAGCTACCAGTCAGAGCAGCTGACCTCTATAATTCTCCTCCACACTGCAGCTGAATTCGACCTAGCTATGTAGTGTCGAAAATCCTGCCATCGTCGGGACTGGAACCTAGGACCTCCCGATCAGGGGCATTCCCGGCAGAGGCATCAGTTGTCACCCAGAGCTAACTCTTCCGGTCCTATGTATTTCCGCATGTCAACTCTTCTGTATTATTCCCTCTTTCCAAATGCTCGGCTATTGCATGGTATGCCGCCACAGCAATAACTCTTCGTGTACAGTGACAACATGCCCTCATTAATCATGGCATTCCTTCATGTTCAGAGCAAATCCTCCACGTTAAGTCTACGGTCAGGACCTGTTGATTGCACATCACAGTCGCATATTATTGGCAACGCGTCAACACTAAAGGTTAATACGAAAAGTCCAATAATCTCGTAAAACTGACAGCGAATGGCGTTTGTAAAACTAAGTGGAAGGATGAAATGTTTTTTTAATAATGCGCTTATCGTTCTGTAGAATTTCCGTTTTCCCAGAATGAAGGATGTTTTCTGAGAAGTGGAACAAAACAAATGGCAATTTTCAAGGCCATACTTTCTAAAACAACATCCTAGTCTTGCTTTTTTTTACTTTTTGCTTTTAAAATTTCATCTAGTACATGAGGACTTTGTGCGACGCACGCTCTACAGCTGTAGGCATTGAATGTCTAGTACAGAAGAGAAGTGAAGTTCTTCGTTCATATGACTGCTTAGTGTGGCGTCATGCAGTTGCAATAATACACAGACGAGAGTGGGTTAAATAATTACTGGTTTATCTACTAAGTTCCACCACCGAAACAACCTTATTTACACAATTAAATTAACTTAAAAAGATCTCACTACTCGGAGTAATCTGTCGCTGCGGCTACCACACCACTACGCTCGAATATCTCTTACATTCGATGGCGTGAAGCGCCGCATCCTACTTACGGACTCGTCCTTGAGTAGTCCCTGTCCTTACGGCAAACACATTGCCGGCCCTATCCGCCACGATCGCGGCCCGCACCCAATCAGGCATTCGCCGACCGGCTCCCGGCCTGTTGCGCGCTCCTCGAAGACTCGAAGCGAAAGAGATCGGAGCGTCGTCGCGTCCAGCGCAGGTAGCCCGCACCCCTTCCACGCCGCCACCTGGCTTTTCCCCCAACGTCACATCCGCTCTCTCTATAACAAAGACTAGCACGTGGACGCCTAACGTTTCGCCTACGTCACGCGGCCGCTCGTTGAAATGTGTTTGTATCCACGACGCTACATTAGAATCCCCCTGAACATTCACGGAAATCTGTTCATTTCTTCCGTATCCTGACCCGACAATACAATTGCCTATACATCTGCATAGTACAACTTCTGTTGTAATATGTTCGAAGTGACATCCATTCACTTAAGTACACGTCAGTGAGCGAGCAGCGATATGTTTCTGAACGGCTAGAAACACAACTATTTCTACTTGTCACAATATTAGTACACCCGTGTGACGATGACGTCGTCTATATTACAGACATACACTTATATTACACAATTACATACACTTATTCTTTTTAAGTAGCTCCACAGAAAAATACAAGGTTATTAACCCTGGAATATACAGAGAGGTGCCGGGCACTCCAGACGTACTATTAATGGACGCTTTACGCGCTGGGGTTGAGCTTTTTCGTGACACTCCGTGTATTCTAATTTGAGTAGGTTATCCAAGGGCTTCTCGGTGGGTGAGGGGTTAGCTTACTGGCCTCTGAACCCCCAGTGCGCGGATTCGATCCCGGCCGAGGAACCCGGATTTTCGAAGGGCGGAAAATCCACAGTAGCCATGTCACTCTTGTGGCATGTAAAAGAGCCCTGGCAGGATGCCCAGCAAAATTAAATCCCTCCGACAACATCCCGCCCTAACGAGATCCCACTTTCTCCCAACCAGACAGTTCGGATATAGTTAACTGAGCCCGACATCTGGCGGAGAAAGTGAGAGTCAAATCCCAGGCGCAGACGGGACTGCCCACGGGCTGCGCCTGCTTAGATAAAAAGTCCCCAGACCCGCGTCGGGGGTAGGCTTCGAAGGAAGCCTGGGTCGAAACTCGGGTGCAGAACACTGCCTACGGACAGTCTCCCCGCAAAAACGATCCGTACGATAATAATTATAGTAAGTTATCTTTGCATCAATGCACGAGTTGTACATGTCCTTTTACTACATTATGTGTTTTTCATTTTTGGAGGTATTATAGCAGCCCATCTGTGTATTAGGAAGGGAAATTAGGAATTGAAACATTGCCTGAAATCACTATAGATCCAAGAAAAGGACAGCCAAAACAAGCTAGGAACGGAGTCTGTCCAAGAAAAAGGAATAAAAAATATGTGTGAAAAATATAAAATATCTATTTGTGCTGAACATAAGAAAGATTTGTACCTGTCATGTGTTGAGTAAACCTTTTGATTTTCTGTATTAATTCCGAGTTGGAAATGAGTAAGCAAATAAAACTGATGTAATTACATTCATTTCCTGTACTTATTTCAAGGGCTAATAATTTAAAATTTGTGAAAATACCTAAAAGTGATAATTTAAAATTATCACTAATGTAATTGGGGTTCTGTGGCATTCCACCTGTGTATTTATGTATGTTGTTTTTACCTGTGTATTTCAGGGTTAAATCAGGGGATTTCGCAGCCCAATTCACGGTGAAGAGTACGTATGGCAAGAAAATGAATTGTCGAAACTTAGGCCAAGAAACAGTCGTCGTATGTGTAGTTGTGCAACCATCCTGTTAAATCTCTTGGTTTAATGATATTTTGTAATTTTCCAGCAAGCCTTGAATCCAACTCTCTCAGGGGCAACGTTAGTTGATTCCAAAAAATGCAGAAGGATTGAAATCTGACGCAAACGCATTAATACCTTAATGCTTCGTCTTTCTTCCTACTATGCCACATAAATCCCCACATACATACAGACCCTCCTCATACGACATTAAACATTTCATTGTACGTCATACATAATCACGTATGAATGTATTTATTTGCCGTTATTGGGTCGGCAGTCTGCTTCGCCGACCAGCTACCGGTGTCCCCCCTGCCTGGGCCTAGTTAATTCCCACACTTGGGGGGTAAGAGCGACATGAGGCGAACATGACGTATTCTCTTCACCGTAACTAGCAAACTCGACCTGCCTCTGCTTTCATCGTCACATAGCAACACAAACTAACAATTTTAAAGGAAAGCTACAATTCTATTTTTGCCCCGAATCGTACATCGTTTATTATATATCATCTTTCATCATGAGTTTGGACAAAGGTGGCTCTCCGATCAAGAAAGGCGAAAGCCGGAACAGTACCCTACCAAACGGGCCACGAACCTCGCGCGATCTTTCCTTCCTCTTCCTTGTCCTATCTTCTCCCCTAACACAAACATGCACTACACTACCACATATTCCGGGAGACAGGTCTGGAACTTAGAGCTTGTCCCGACTGGTGCGGTTGCCCGCTGGTGGGAGATACCTGGCTGGGGAAAATCCCCGCAAGCCGACGTAGGTCGGCTCCGGATCTCGCCAGCCAGCGGGGAAAGACCTCCACCAACTCCCGCGATAAAAACCTGCACTACACTTACGGGACTAATGACTAGTTGTTGACGCGCCCGGAATCATCAATCAATCATGGGTCTGAGCATTCATAAGAACTCACACACGTACTACTTCTACACATGGAACAATACCTATATCCTAACCTTTCCCCCCAACATCAACACCCGGTATGCTGCTTAACGCTTTCGGAAACCGCCTAAAAGTGCGACCACGGGCAGCGCCCAACGTTCGGCGCCACACCATCCCACTGGGAAACGCGTTCTCACCCTGTGCAGGCAGCTTTGCGAAGCCCACCCGCTCCCAGTGGCGAGCAGCCGCCAACTGAGACAATAAAATATTTATCTTGACGCTCGTAATAGCCGTCGCCATGAAGCAATTAGGCGTCAAAGTGTTTCCCTGCAGGCGGATTACGCCCGCCGCAGAGGGCAGCTGTTCAAATGACTAAGGCTCCCCCCTCTGCCCCGCCCCCTACCTCGATGCGTGGCAGCGGTGCCGGAAAACGCAGGGTGCCAGCGGAGCCGAAAACAAACGCGGAAAGGCCAAACAGCACTTCTCGCCGGATTCGCGCCCCCAATCCCCCGAGCGGTGTTTTATTGAAGCGCGACAGAGGGCGTTGGAGGGGAGTGGGTGGGGAGAGGTGGGATGGGGTTGAGGACAGCGGGACGCGTGGTCGTTCGTTGCACCCCAGTGTTGTGTGGGGATATGTTGCGTGGAGGAGTTTTTTTAAACGAAACTTCTGGTTCGAGCTAGATTTAAATTACGTTTTGTATTTCTATTTCTGATGATACGCTGGGAGCACTGCGGCTAGATTCGTGTGTTGATTGCTTGATTGACTGACGTCTACGGGCATGTCAACCACTACAGTCAAAAATGACAGTAGCAGTTGACCTGTCCGTAGCAAATAATGACACATTATTTCGGAGAGTGTAGTTAATGATTTAACCCAGGAGGTGGTTCGTTCTTGTTATTACTTCTCCGTTAGATGGTGAAATCTAGCAACCAACCCCCCGAGTGTTTTTTTATTGAAGCGCGACAGAGGGCGTTGGAGGGGAGTGGATGGGGAGAGGTGGGATGGGGTTGAGGACAGCGGGACGCATGGTCGTTGGATTGGGCCTAGAGTTGTGGACGGATATGTTGCATGGTGGTGTTTTTTAAATGAAACTTCTTGTTTGAGCTAGATTTAAATTACGTTTTGTATTTCTATTTGTGATGATATGTTAGGAGCACTGCAGCTAGGACGATGGGTTGATTCATTGATGTTTTCGGGCACATCAACTGCTACGGTCATTACTCCCTTTAGTGTAGTGAATGATTTAACCCTGGAGGTGGTTCGTTTTGGTGATTACTTCCCCGCTAGATGGTGAGTACTAGCACCTAATTCCCTGATCAGTGTTTTATTGAAGCGAGACAGAGGGCGTTGTAGAGAAGCGGGATGGGAGAGGTGGAGGTGGGGTGGGGTGGGATGGGCGTGGGGTAGGGTTTGAGGGCAGTGGGATGCGTGGTCGTTCGTGGCGGCCCAGTTTAGTGCGGTGATATGTTGCATGGTGGACTTTTTTAAGCGAAACTTCTTTTTGGGACTAGATTCAAATTACGTTTTGTACTTCTATTTGTGATGATATGTTGGGGTCACTGCGGTTAGGTTTCGTGGGTTGATTGCTTCATCCATTGGTGTTTATGGGCAGGTCAACAGCTACGGTCATTAGTCCAGGTAATGTAGTGAAAGATTTATCCCGGGAGGTTGCGGTGAGAGGGTAAAATCACGCTCCGACCTATAAGTCGGCATACAGGTGATTTCTCGCCCCAGGTATCTCCCACCAACGAGTCACCGCACCAGCCAAAACAAACTCTACGCTCCCGACTGGTCTTCCGGCATGTGTAGAAGAAGCGGCGGCGTTGGTGTAACGGTTAGCGTAACGGACTGTTATCTCCAAGTATAACCGCGGGTTCAAGCCCGATTGAAGCCTTGGATTTTTAAGGGCGAAAGAATCCTTCGTATGCCTTCCTTCGGATGAGAAGTAAAGCCGGCTGTCCCATGTTAGTAGATTTATGCATTACTGCATGTAAAAGATCCTCAAGCCTAAATGAAGCCTCTGAGCTAAATTCAAATCGCCTGTTTCGTCGCCCAAGTAATACCTTCTTTCTCCCCTAGTTGGTGAAAGGAGCGTAGCGAAAGTTGCGTGGTCATACGGAAGAGCAGGCGTCAAGGCCTGAGTCTTGCCACGTAAAATAAGGCATTCATTCATTCAAGAATAGTGCTTGTAAGTGTACGAGTGTTTGTGTAAGGTGAAATAAAAGGGCAAGGAAGAGGAAGCAAAGATCACTCGTGGTTCTTGGTCCGTTTGTTAGAGTAAGTTGTGCCCCGTCTTTGTACCTAAAAACTTCTAAGATTAATATCATGAATTTTAGTGTTAAAAATTCCATTTAGGAAAATCTTTACTCCTCAACTTGAAGTTCTCACACGATGAGTACAACAAGCTAGTTTCAACAAAGAGAAACACAAACATGATTCCAAATATAATTAATAAGCAAATTAGTAGAAGTCATTTCCACCTAAGCCATAAAGTATTCAATTCATTGAATACTGAACTGAAGAGCTGTGATATGACCAAACCAAGGTATAGAAACTATTTAAGACGTTGCATTATCCAACTAGATGAAGAAGTTGTAAGGTCATATTATTAACCTAGACAGTGACCAAGCTTGGCATAGGTTAGTTTCATTTAATAAATACAAAATTAATATTCATAAAAATAAAAATGTAGTCATACTTTTTTCTTTCTTTTGTTTTCTTGTTTCTTTTCTTTTTGTATTATTGAATAATAATTTTTAGATCACCAATCTATGTTTAGTCTCTGCAGGTTCACTTACAGGACTTTGTCCTCTACAAAATAATGTTATTTTACATTATTTGTGTTTGTACAACCTGCAATAAATAAATAAATAAAATAAATATGTACATTTTTCAAGCTGAATGTCTGTAATTCGACAGTAGTTCCTGCGGTACCACTTCTGGTTCTGGTACCAGGTTGGGACGGTAGGCCACCTAGCTAGGAAATATCTACAATTTTTTTTACAGTCTTGGAAAAAATATAATAGAACGGGTAATTGCATTTGATTACCTTGGCTATTAAATAAAATAATGATTATACGATATAATTATATGATAAATAAAATAATATATTATAAAAATAATGATTTACAAGTAAAATTAAACAGATATACACACTTCTGTGGCACAATAGCTCGAACTTTAAAAAATAAAGTTAGAAAAGAAACTATAATGAACTTATATAAAACAATGGCCCTACCCATGCTGTTATACGGAACTGAGTGTTGGACATTAACCAAAGATCAAATTAGAAAATTAGAATCAGCAGAAATGAAGTTTCTTTGAACCATACCTCAGACTATACACTTCTTAATCACAAGAAAAGCGAAGAAATTAGAAACGATCTAAAAATTTCAAGTGTGAATGATATTATCAAAAAGTATAGAGAAAAATGGAAACATCATGTATTAAGAATGCCCGAAGAAAGAATAGTCAAGGTTGCCTTGAACTACAAGCCAAAAGGAAGAAGAAATGTGGGAAGACCATTGAGAAGATGGAGTGAGCAGTTTTCAGGAGCCAAAACAGACTGAACAAGTCTAATCCTTGCAGTTGATGATGATGATGTTTTACAGTTAACGCTATTCACATTCCTAAAAGAGAATGTGCTCTGGGGCGACGAACTGAGTTCAGTCATTGTTGTAGAAGTGTAGAATTATAGTCATAATAAGGTATACTATTCGTGTTATATTACGAGACGTGTTGTATTACGTTCTTGCCGATGGAACATGGAAGACCGAAGTGACACGCGGTCCCGGAAAGTTTGGGTACCACAGCTCCACACCATTATTAACACGTCTCTCGCTGTGATCTGACTGTTAGCGGCAAAGTTGCTGTTGAAAGCGCTGAGAGGTCGAGGGCGTTGGTGACGGGTGTGGGGGTGGAAATGAGGGAGGGGATGAGGATGAAATGGAAATGAGGACGCACTGCGGTTTTTGCACAGAAATTTTCAGCAAAGAGAACGTATTCGTATTCAGTCTTAGAGTTGAAGATAAGATTCACCGGTTTTTGAATGCCGTAAGACATATAAGAAATTTAAATTTTTTTCATAATATTTCGTGCATGGGGAAGAAGCGACTTGAGAATATAAATAAATCTAGAAAAGAAACACAAATGAATATACATCGCTTTGAAAATAAGTTTTTCGATTATTCATAGTTGAAATAGATATGTTCCATGAACATACGTCTCAGCAAAGGTAATGTTCAGGATTATGCAAAGAAAAATAGAATTGCTCATGAAACTATCTGAGTAAAACTCCAGGTTGTAAGCTTATTGATAAAGTATTTTACTATAGAAATCGCAGGGTGTAGTATATAATGAAGAATGTCTCCCAAAAGAAGTTTTTCAATAAAATTCCACGTGGATGCGAAAAGACACTTAAAGTCCGACCAAGAGGTGTAGAAACCGACTGACAAATAAAGCAGACGTAAATTTCAAAAAAAGCCAGAACAAATTTACCAATATTTCCATTTTCATCAACTGAAAAATGAATATCTCACGTGGATTTTTGTTAATATCACATTTTTTATTGAAACAGTCCGTGCAACAACCAAATTCTTGCTCAATGCGGAACATATAACGCGGAAATGTCCAAAGTGATATTAATCGCGAACCCGGAAATGTTGGATTTGGATGCCTTTGCAATTCGAAAGGAAATTTCGATTTCTTTCGTGTGGAAGAGCAGACCTGTTGGTCTTAGCATCAACACGTAAAAAAGGCTTTATTGATTGAATGATTAAACACCTCAAAGAGGCCCACATGTTCCGATGCTTGATTTGATTAATATTTTTCGTGTTTCCGGGCGCGTCAACTGCTTCGGTCATTAGTCCCGTTTGTGTAGTGAATGATTTTGCGCGGAAGATGGCGGTGATCTTCCCCCGCTGGATGGCGAGATCCGGCGCCGACCTACCGTCGGCTAGTGGGGTTTCCCTCTAACCAGGACTCTCCCACCAGCGAGGCACCGCTCCAGCCGGGACAAGTTCCCGACCGATCTCCCGGAATATGTGGTAGTGTAGTGCATGTTAGTGTAAGTGTGTGTGTAAGGGGAGAGGATAGGACAAGGAAGAGGAAGGACAGATCGCGCGCGGTCTGTGGCCCGTTTGTTAGGGTACTGCTCCGTCATTCGCCTGGTGTTGGTCGGAGAAACCACGGAAAACTACCGATCAGAGCAGCCGGCCGCTAGAATTCTCCTCCAGGCAGCGACTGAATTCGACCTAGCTGAAAAGCTAGTTTCAAAAATCCTGCTACCGTCAAGACTCGAACCTAGGACCTCCCGGTCAGAGGCGCTGCAGTGACATCAGTTGATGCACTGAGCTACCACTCCCGGTCCGAGGATATGCATTTCTCTTCGTTCACAGGGATCACTTCGGTACCTGCTAACATCTTTGAAATATTGTAAGTTCAAAGATACTTGAGACATTGATATCGAAATGAAAAAATCAATTTTGAGAAAAGAATGTTGAAAGTAGTGCAAAAATTATTTACTAATTTATCAAATTTACTTTCAACTTAATCATGGATTCGACATATAACATATTACTCCTTACCTGTTGCATGTGGACGTATAATTCTATACAGAATCACGATTCCTGCAAGTTCTATTGATTGAAACGAATTTTTAGATAAACGGCAACTAATATAAATTATCTTCCTTTTGCAACAATAAAAAATTAACATTTATGCTCATAAACTCTCTATATTACAATTCTATTGATCTCATGAGAATTAATTTCAACGTAGAATATTAAAACACCGGTACGGGTTTGACTATAGTTCGTAAGCTTGCTATAATATCTTGATAGATGTCTTCTCGACTCACTAGCAGAATGTTGTCTGTGGAATCCTATATAAAACAATTCTTGCGTTCTTGCCTAAATTAAAAATGTTACAGAATGTCCTCAACGATTTGCTGTTAATAGGACTTAATGTTTCCCTCAAAATTAATACGCGGTCGCGACTTTCCCTCTTTGTGTTTCACATGAAATACCTACTCGCAAATGACTACATTCAGCTACTTATTGAAAAATTCTTCTATTTACGGAGCGATCCTAA